>VDFB02329005.1:0-41551 GCA_007258455.2 Sequoia sempervirens
CAAAACCATTATGCTTCTTGATCCATTCTTTTAGTTTATCATATATATCTTGATAGAGTTCATTCAAAAGTAAGAATTCTTCGATGAACACATTCTCTCCACAAACGAGATCTATTAATATCCCATTAGTGGGCTTGTCATAGATTTTTCCGGCTATGTAAAGAGGACCATCAGGTGCATGTTTAAGTATATATTGTGAGGAGAAAGCAATCTGAAGAGGATTTTTGGTTTGGAACTTATGAGGAATGATATCTATCACTCCTATCATATCATCTATAGGATCATGTTGAATAGAATAATTGTTATCATCATCCGTGTCAACATTCATCACATCATTATTTGTAGTTTTGCTAGCTTTGACAAATGAAATGTTATGATTAGGCATAGGGTTGGTAATAATTTATAAGTTTTGGTTAGGAGGTGCAACCAAATTATTTCCTTGATCACTAACACCTCCAATAGAAAGACAACCAGAATCAATGAGGTCTTGCACTAGATGTTTAAGATGCTTACAATGTTTTGTGTCATGTCCATTTTTTCAATGATAATGTCAATAAGAATTTGGTTTGTAGTTTGTGGGTAATGGTTTATTAGGATTGAGATTTTTAACGGGAGGCAAGGTAATCATCTTCTGTTCTAAAAGTTGTCATTGTGTTGTGAAGGGTATTAGGTAAAATACTAAATTGTCTTTTCGGGTCCCCATAGCTAAAGGGTATCATGACTTTAACAACTACTACTTGGTTATTAACATTCTGAGTTATTTGTTGAGGGGGATTGAATTAAAGGAAACCTTTATTTTTTTTTCTAGAAGGTTGAGAATTGTTTTGGTTTGTGGACTCAAACTTCTCAGTATGACTAGAAGTGGACTTTGTATCTTGACCAGTAACCTAATTTTGATAATCATAGAGAGCAACACATAAGTGCTGGAATGAGGGGAATTTCATCATGGTAAGATTATCTTGTATCTTACTTTGCAAATTCTCTATGAACATATTTTGAAGGTGAGGGTTAGGAATCTTGACATTGATTTGGGAATAAAGAGATTGATAGTGTGAGATAAAATATGTAATATTTTCTTCTTTTTAATTGCATCTCATCAAATCATCCAAGGTCATCTTAGGAGTCATATGCACTTGGAAATGGTTTATAAATGTCTCAACAAGTTCATTGGATGAATGAATTAAGTTGTGTAGTGTAGGAAAATGCACACCCTTGGATTTTTACACTTTTTTGGGGCCGCCTTGCTTTGTTTGTCCTTATTTATGTCTTAATTGGTCCTATTTTGAATCCACAAGCCTAATGAATTATATCTTTTTATGGCTAATCCCGACAAAAATCAAAGGGTAAATGATAATTTAATGATTCGACTATGTGTCCCTAATTTTTGGATCAGGACTAAAATGCCACCTCTAGGGAATCTTTATCCTCCAAAGGTCTTGGGAACCTCATTTTAAAAGCACCTTAAATGGTCCCCTTTTTGGAGTCTATGCCCCGAGTTTCATGCCTTGGGACTAAGATGCCACCTAGGGTGTCTTAGTCCCCCCCTTAAGTTATTTTCAGGATTTAATTTGAAATCTTTGCTGGATTTAGCCTCCTTTAATTAATGAATTCATATGTTGGCTTGGTGTGGTGTAATTTTGGGATATTAAGCATAGATAAGTATAAATACAAGGTTCCTTTCTTTCATTTTTATCCTAACCTCCAAGCATTCAAGTATTCATGCATTATAGAAAGTTTGTGATCAAGAGAGCATTCAAGAGAAGTTCATCAAGCATTTGGAGCCATCATCAAGATTCAAACATCATGTCAAAGATATTATTGCATCATGTGTATGTTTGAGCTAACATTTGTGATGTAGGGTTTTGATTCAAGCATGCAATTCAAGTTAGATCCATCAAGCATTCATTCAAGTCAAGATATCCATTCAAGCTAGCCACTTCACACAAGTTTGTAGATTTCATAACAAGGGTTTGGTGAGTTACAACATAACAATTTGTTCATTCATCATTTCCTTCCATTGTTTCATTTTGTTCCAAGGTTTAATTACCAACAAGGGGTTTGACCAAGGAAAACCCCCATTTACTAACTATCAACAAGTTTTTCCTCTTTTGCATGTTTGTGTTTGTAGATTTAGATTGAAGACTTGAAGATCATTTGAAGTGAAAATTTGAAAAGTTGCATTGCAAAGTTGTCATCTTCACAGAAACTCACGTACAAGCCAGATCTGGAAGTTTCAAGACCGAAGATCTGAGAAGAAGGAAGTGTAGAAATTGAACCCTAGGATCACATTAAGAGATTTCAAAAATTCAAAATAGGACTAAGTCGGTAGTAAGGGTGTCTTAGTCCTTCGAGTGGTATTTTGTAGAGATTCTTTCAGATTCTGCTCCAACATCTGAGGATTTCGAATTTCCCTCAAAAAACAATAACAAAACTAAGACAACAATAAGGGTGTCTTTGTCCTCCTTGGCATATTTTGACAGTATTTTTGCATTTCCAAAATCCTCATTACATTTCTAGCCTTCCCATGTACATACATCCTAACTTACCGTTACTTAATTTTTCCTTTTGCACTCATCATTTGGCTGGCATTACTAGGTTTTGTGAGTTGAATATCAAGTTGTATTTTCCAAGCCTTTGCTTGGTGGTGAACCCTTCAAAGCCTAAAGAACCCCCCCTTAAGTCTTCCTTGGTGAGAATTGACTCACCTTTGTGTTGATAGTCAATCCAATTTGAGATCCTAGGGCATATTTGAATGATAATAAGAGAAAAGTGGTGTTATATGATCTAGGCCATAAATCACCCATTTTCATATTGTTCATTTTGCTAAACCCGATGTGAAAAATGGGTGATGAGAACATGAACAATACTGAACAAAATCCTACGGATGATAATCAAAAAAATCCTATGGATACTAATGACCAAAGTCCTATTAGTACAATAACAAGAGTGATTGAAATCAAGTCTCATAAATAACAAACTATAATGCCCATTGTCATTAATTTCTCTTCAAAATAAACAATCAAACATGCACTTGATGGTCCTCTTTACATAGCCGACATAATCAATGACATGCTCACTCTTGGGATTTTAATTGATCCCATTTGTGGAGAGAATGTGATCACATAGGAAGTATTATATGTGCATGAACTTACTCAATATAGATATGATAAACCGAAAGCATGGATTAAAACACATGATGGTTTTGCTCATGCTATGATGGGCTCAATCACACTCCCTTTACAAGTAGGACCAAAGAAATTAAATGTATCATTCTCTATCATCTCTAATTCAAATCAATTTTGTGTGAAGTTAGGCTACAAATGGCTTAGCTCCATGAATGTGGTCCCATCTATTGTCCATAAGTGCTCAAAGTTTCCAATCAGAAATTAAATATTCACCATCAACCATAGTGGCTTTAAACCTCTGTCTTCTCATGGGAATTTTTCCCTAGACTAATTTTGGCCTAAACCCATGGAACTTATAAGAGCCCATGAGGAATTCCTTTTCCTATCCTACCAAAAGTTCAAAGGAAAATCCATAGCCAAGTTATCCCTTGAAAATTTTCCTCCACCTATGATCGAACCTACGCCTCTTGAAGAAAACAATATTGAGCTTAAAGCCCTCCCAAATAACCAAGACCCACCCATAAAAAATTCATTGCCTATTTCCTACAAAAGGTAAAGATAGAACCAAACAAGTCCTAATCCGCCTCCTAAGAAAATTTATAAAGATAAAGAGAAAGTGGTTGCACAACCTTACATCATTTCTTCTGTTCTTCCCCCACTAGAAGAAAAGGAACCTATGGTTGAAAAACTCACTCCTATACAAACACAAATTGAAAACCGTAATAAAAGAAAGAAAAATTCTAGAGAGAATAGGTGTAGATTTCATGCTATTGCTCAAAAGATGAACACATAGAACAACATAGAAAATCAAAATCTGAACTTGACAGAAGCAATAAACGATGAGCCTCCTCCATTACTAGAACCAATAGATCCTATGTCTCCAACACAACAAGGAGCAACACCTTCTATGGATATTATCATTCATCCTTTTGTTGTGGGCCACTTGGATGATGATGAGGAAACTAATAAAATTTATGAGGAAGTGCATAACGAGTTGAATTTGTTATTTTCCTTTTTTATGAGCTTAGACGATAACAACTATGATGATCCGCCTAAATAGAGTGATTCACCACATGTTGAACCTAGCGATTCTCCTAGTACAACACTTGACATGATCCATCTTGCTAGTGATTTGCATTCCACATATACTGAAGAAGACTGTGATGTGGACGACCTACTTGATGATTGACTTGCATGTGCTTTACTAGTATTTTTTCTTTCCTTTTTTCTTAGTGTTTGGTTGATTGCATGTGTGTAATGTGATCCCTCGTGATGTTCTATCTAATTTTCACTCTCTATGTGCATTCCTCTATTTGTACCTTCATTCTTCCATATGTCATAAGATTTTTTCCTTTTCATTGGTCATTATCTTTTCTTTTCCTTTCATTTTTGTCTTTTATTTTCCTTTTAGGGATGACACATCACGTCGAGACACCCTATGTCTCTTCCATGTTGACCCAAAATATTTTTTTCCTCATCTTTTCTTTTCCTTTCATTTTTGTCAAGATGTGTTTTCCTTTTTTTGGATGACGTAAGGCATCGAGATACCCTATGTCTCTTCCATTTTGACCCGAAAGGTTTTTCTTTGTTTTCACTCTCTTTGCGCCATTCTTCTAGTTTTATGTGTATTTGGGAAATGATGACAGTTTCATGCTCTCTAATATCATTGTAGCAAAGACAAATACTGACCCCGAATTCCTAGATCCCTGATGTGTTTATAGGGGATAACCCTCTTTTCCTTTTTCATGTTTGTCTACTTTAAAGTAATTTCTCACAACATGGTGTTTAGCAATTTCTTTAAAGTGGGGGAATACATTGGCATTATTTTGGCATGATTTCATTGGAATTTGTTTCCATGTTCCTTGATGTGGTTTTCTTACTTCATGCGATGTGTCTTCTTTGTGGTGACATTGGGAGTAATTTCCTTTAAGAGCTTGATCCATTTTAGCATATTCCATTCCTCTTAGTGGTGATGTGATGCACTAAATCCCCTAAGTTGCGAATATTTTATCCTTTGATTGATCCTCTCTTGGAGACATTAGGAAAAATGTGCCCTAAGATTAAAACCTCACATGAACCAAGAAAAATCCCTTCGAACATCCCTCTTTCTTGTTGCATTTCCTGTTTGTACCTTATTAAAGTCATGGAGGTATGGCTTTGATATGGTTCCTTGGGGCTCACGTAGTGGACAACTAGCTTCACTAGCCCTTGTGAGCGTGTATTTTCTTTTTGTACCTTATTAAAGTCATGGAGGTATGACTTTGATATGGTTCCTTAGGGCTCACCTAGTGAACAACTAGCTTCACTAGCCCTTGTGATCATGCATTTTGTTTGCATAGTGGACTTGACGTGTTCCACTTGTAAACCTTTTTTGACAAATAACCTATACCTGGTCCACAATGCGTTAGACGAACAATCAAAGCTTGATCCGTTGCATTTTTCTTTTTTCTTTTTTCTTTTTCTATCTTTGATGGTGTATGTTTGTGATCTGGTTATGGATTCATATATCATCTGCATTGTGTGTTCCTTTGTGCTTATGTTGGTTTGTCATAGGATCTTGATCCGAGGGGCTTGGCCACCCTCTTGATTGTTGTCATCCTATCTTACTAACATTTGTACATTTGAACCCCTCTTGATTGTGTGGTTGGCTACTTTAGTGTGAGTTTGAATCAAGTTTATATGCTCACTAAAGTGGGGGCTAAATGTAGTATAGGAAAATGCATACCCTTGCATTTTCACAATTTTTTTGGCCCGCCTTGATTTTTTTAAAATTATTTATGTCTTAATATGTCCTATTTTTCATCCAAAATCCTAATGAATTATATCTTTTTATGGATAATCTCGACAAACATCAAAGGGTAAATGATAATTTAATGATTTTGGCTATGTGTCCCTGATTTTTGGACTAGGAATAAAACTCCACCTAGGGCATCATTGTCCTCCAAAGGTCTTGGGACCCTCTTTTTAAAAGCACCTTAAATGGGCCCCGTTTTGGAGTTTGTGCCCCGAGTTTCATGCCTCAGGACTAAGACGCCACCTAGGGCATCTTAGTCCCCCTTAAGTTATTTTTGGGATTTAATTTTAAATATTGGCAAGATTTAGCCTCCTCTAATTAATGAATTCATATTTCAGCTTGGTGTGGTGTAATTTCTAGATATTAAGCATAGATAAGTATAAATATAAGGTTCCTTTCATTCATTTTCATCCTAACATCCAAGCATTCAAGTATTCATGCATTATAGTAAGTTTGTAATCAAGAGAGCATTCAAGAGTAGTTCATCAAGTATTTGGATCCATCATCAAGATTCAAGCATTATGTCAAAGATATTCTTGCATCATGTGTGTTTTTGAGCTAACATTTGTGATGTAGGGTTTTGATTCAAGCAAACAATTCAAGTCAAGATCCTCAAGGATTCATTAAATTCAAGATCTACATTCAAGCTAGCCACTTCACACAAGTTTGTATATTTCATAACAAGGGTTTGGTGAGTTGCAACGTAACACTTTGTTCATTCATCTTTTCCCTCCATTATTTCATTTCATTTCAAGGTTTAATTACCAACAAGTGGTTTGAACAAGGAAAACCCCCATTTATGAACAATCAACAATTTTTCCCTCTCTTGCATGTTTTTGTTTGTAGATTTAGGTTGAAGATTTGAAGATCATTTGAAGTGCAAAGTTGCATTACAAAGTTGTCATCTTCACAGAAACTCACCTATAGGCCAGATATGGAAGTTTCAAGACCAGAGATCTGAGAAGAAGGAAGTGCAAAAATTGAATCCCAGGATAACATTTAGAGATTTCAGAAATTAAATACAAGACTAAGTAGGAAGTAAGGGTGTCTTAGTGCTCTAAGTGGTATTTTGCAGAGATTCTTTCAAATTCTACTTTGACATCTGAAGATTTTGCATTTCCCTCAAAAAATAGTAGCGGGAATATGACAACAATAAGGGTGTATTTGTCCTCCCTTCCTTATTTTGACAGTATTTTTGCATTTCCAGAATCCTCATTACATTTCTAGATTTCCCAAGTACATACATCCTAACTTACTGTTACTTAATTTTGTCATTTGCACTCATCATTTGGATTTCATTACTAGGTTTTGTGATTTGAATATCAAGTTGTCTTTTCTAAGCCTTTGCTTGGTGGGGAACCCTTCAAAGCCTAAAGATCCCCCCCTTAGGTCTTCCTTGTTGAGAATTGACTCACCTTTGTGTTGATAGTCAATCCAATTTTGGATCCTAGGGCATATTTGAATGATAATAGGAGAAGAGTGGTGTTATATGACCGAGGCCATAAAACACCCATTTTCCTATTGTTCAAGTTGTTTGGTAATGAAGAGAACCATTCTAAGGCAATATCTTTCAAGGACTTAGGGAAAATATTAGCCAAGAGTTTATTGTCAAGAATAAAGTCACTACATAAGGTGGTATAAGTGGAAACATGTTTAAAAGGATCCCCTTCCCTCCATATTTCCTGAATCTAGGCACCTCTACACCTTGTGGCATCAGTGTTTGCAATATCTCCAAGAAAAAGGACTTCTTTTGACATAATATGTAGGTGGGCCATTTTAATTTTGGTTGATGGTGGAAACTTGCTTTTGAAGGGATGAAACAGTTTGGAAGAGTTGATTTATGAGAGGGTCATTGCTTGTATTATGAAATGGAGGTGAAAAAGGTGAAGATGTGTATGTGTTTGAGGGACAAGTGAATGGTATTCTTATAGGTGGTAAGGTGGTATGAGATATTACGTGTGATGCCACAAAGGTACTAGGGATGTTAGTGGAAATACCCAAGATTAATAGTTGGTTGCATTTTTGTTGTGACTTGAGGGTTGGTATAGGTATGAATAGAGGCAATTGTTATGGGAGGAGGAGTTTTAATTCCCCATTAGCTTGTAACATTGTTCGTAGGTAAAGGACTACTAGTGGTTGAGGTAAGGTGTTTTCCAAAGATCTGAACTATGTTACGCTCAAGGTCAAGTCCATCTTCAATTTCAAGCATGCGGTGAATGTTATCTATGGTAGGGATGGCAGTGGTTGAAATGTTGTCATTTTGTACTTGATGTTGTAGGTTTTCTAAATCTTCATGAATTTGAATTATGTTTTCTTGCAGAACACTATCAATCCTTGTTTCAACATGCATCACACTACTTGAAGGAAAATATTTGTTAAGGGTGTTGATCATCAAAGCTTGTGCCTCTTCGAAAGCCTTATGGGAAATTCAGAGAGTGGGGGATTGATTTTCACCTCACTGAATACCTCTAGGATTTTTATAAAAAGTTGACTCTTCTCTGAGTTTTGTAGAAAAGGGTAGAAGAAATGTAAACATAAAACATAAAATGGTGATGCGCCAAAGGTTTTACAACATTTAAAACCCAATCTTTCCTATGAATGATATTTTAGACATAGAATTCCACAACCCTTCATTGTTGGGAAGAGAACAAACAACAAAGGATAACTACAAGCACAATGCAGTCTTTCAAATCTCCCCATAGGCATTGTTCATTATGGTTCCATCAAACATAAAGATTTCCAAGGTTAACACAAAAAAATTCAGAAATTGCATAAAACCTCTCTTCCTACAACATCATATAACAAAACAATAACCCTTTAGAAAAATATAGAAGTTCACAAACATAGTCCAATTTTCACAGGTTATTATCCTACCATATAAGCCTACAACATGGAAATTAACTACTCAAACTACTTGAATTCAACTTAACACAATGTTTAATTCAGAATGAAAACATAAAGAAAGAACTTGATAAAGGACATAACATGCAATGTCTCAAATATTTCTCCCAAATGGTTTGTGCTTGAATATAAAATGAACTTTAAAACAAAGGTCGGATACCAATCCGATAATAGTTTAAACATAAACAATATAACATGCCAAAGAAAATAAGTTTTAAAAATTCTACTTCTGAAAATAGTTCTAAAACTTCATAAAACTAAAGAAACTTTTCCTCATAAAAGGAAAATGAAACTTGGAACTTTTTAGGAAAAAAGATTCTTCTTCTTTGTTGTCACCTCCCACTTATAGTTAGATAAAGAGAAGACCACAACCACATTCCAAAAGTAATTGCTGCCAAATGTTGGCATTTGCTAGCTCATGATCTAATCGTAGATCTTAAATTAGGTCATGACAATCTTTGTTCATAAATTCTCAACTGTTGCATTAATGCACTTTAGATATTTAGCAAAGATTGTTATTTGAAAATGATTAGATCTTAGAAAAAAACTTGGAAAAATTCTAGTTGACCAATCACATGGCTCGACGGAAATGACTGAAAGTTTCTATCCTAAAAACCAAAAAGGACCCAACAAGCTTTGACACACTCTAAAAGAGATCACTTCACAAAAGAATAAACTACCTGCAATAAGGAGACGACGTGTCAAGCGGGTGAGTATTCTCATGCTTTGTGAAAATCATCCTTGAGAAGACTTCTGTCGAGTTGACATGTGTCTTGGCTCTCTCCTGATAGAAAGGAAATAAATGAAAGTCACGCAGCCAACACATGGTGCATTGTGCACATTTTCAAACAACTTTACTTTGAGCGCAGACACATCCGAAGCAAAAAAAATATAAAAGCTGAAAATAAAAAATGATTAAGGAAAAAATGCTTCACAGTTCTGGTGACTCACAAGGGGCTTTCGCTTGCGGAGGAACGAACCTAGACTCTAGAACTTCTTGGAGTTTGAGGAGAGTAGAATGTTGCACCTCCTAATCCACATTAGTTGGTCAGATGAGAGTATGGATGAGCCTATATGCTTGATCTAGCTCAAAGACTTCCTTGAAATAAACAACTCCCCATCTTGAAAAACCGCCCCAAGATGATAATAGAAATGAGAAAGACGTAAAATATCATGCTCAATTCCATCAACCGTGGGCGTTGCACTGGATTCTATGATTTCTATAGAATTCTAGACCTTATGTATGATTGCATCAGTGACTTGCTCAACTCATAACACATCTCCATCCAGTGAGAAAAGAGGAGGTAACCTGAGGCTAACTAGGAAACTAAAATCCTTCTTGATTTCATTGACCCTCTTGTTCAACACCATTTGACATTCCTTACAGTTTGATATGATCTTGTGGTAGTTGATGATCTCATTTTCTTTGATGGAGGTGGCTCTGTGATAAAAAATCCCTACACCTTTTAGGGCCTCATCAATGGCCACACACAATCTAGAAATAAAGCTTTATGATTTCGCCACTTGTGGAGCACATATCTACAAAATTTGATTAGTGATCAGGACAACCTTCCCATTTAATTCCTGAAGATACCTTAAAAATTGTAAAGTAGGCCTAAGAATGGCAACCACAATTGTGATTTGCTCCTAGTGTGTGGATATTAGCTTCTTCAATATCGGGAGAGTCCTAGTAGATCTTATGCAGTTGCTACCTCCTGATTGAACTGAGCCCCTCTCGATCTTGCATTCATCTCCATTTGGTTCTTTTCTCTGATGGAACTTGTTAGTTCTGAGTTCAACCTTCCAACTTCTTCTTTTGACTTTTCTACTTCCACCCGGGCCTTCTATAGATCGTCGAAAGCTTGAGATCAGACGCCATCCAATTCTCTTTTTATGTTTTCCTGAGCATATTGGTACTCTACATTTGTTTGGCACTCAACAACAAGCTCAACTATCAACTTTTCAATTTTGGCATATAGCCAAACCTATTCACCTTGGGTCGTTGCAAGCAAGTTAGATGCTTCTCCTTGTTGATTTTGTATTTTCCTTACATGGGCCATCTTGACATCTCTGGCCTTGATTTCTGTCTATAACCTATTCACTATTTCCTTTACATTTATCAGCTTTTCCTCGTACTTCTTCAACTTCCTATCAAGTCTCTCGTAATACGCATATACCACCTTCTGGGTGGCCTTAGCTAGGACCACTTTGCCACGTGGGTAAGTCTCATTCAAATCTAGCCCCATGGATCTAATGTTATAATCCTCCAACTACATTTGTCCCTCAGGCTTTGATATGAGTGGATTCATGGTAGTGATCAACAGTTCTTTCAGCTCCTCATTGAAGTAAGCTTCAATCTTCTTGGTAGCCAGCAACACAATATTCTTCAACAATCATTTTTTCTTTCTGATTTGTCAGGCCTGCTTGGTTGCATCAAAATGCTCTTGGAGACTCTGAGGGGTATCAATGCTTTGTGTTGCAATGGAAGCACCAAGAGGGAGACTAAAAAGGGTGACAAAAGGAGAAACCTTAGATGTATGAGCATGCAGGGAAGCAAAAGGGAGTGTAATTATGGAAAATGGTGGGACACCAAATTGAGATTGGGTAGGGGAAAATCCAGTCAAGGTGAAAAGAGATATGGGCATAGGAGAGATTTTTTCCCAAAAGCGGATGGAACAAGAGTGACGAGAAACATGGATGTTTAAGCTCTTTCAATGGGGGCCCTTGATAGGGCGATTAAAGAATCAATAGCGGCTGAGGCAGATGCTACCCATTTGGTGTGCGAGATTGCTTTAGAAGTTTCATTAAAAATGGTAGGGGGTGTATTCAGGATCAAAAGCTCAAGGTCCAAGGATGGAGGATTCCTTTCCACAGATGGGGGAAAAGGAGTAACTAGACATGCAGAGGTAGGAAGAAGAGAGGGAGTAAAACTTACCTGGGCTGCGACAGTTGAAACACTTTGTAGAACAAACTCCACTTCTTCTTCTCCTTGGGCTGATGCATTGGGTGCACCTAGGTCCTAGACTCGTCTTCTCTTTGCATGACAAAAATTGGTACGTTTTGATCCTTTGGCAGCCAATCCCTCTGAAACTTGGCCTTTAATAACCATAGTTGATCCTCTTGAAGACCATCAGGTACTTTTTCCTTTGCTTCAAGCATTGGCGAAGGACATGACTTGTGAATCCCTTTTCTTTGAGCCTCTCCTCTTGTTAGATTCAAGAGGATGAGAAGTACAGGGTGGGAACTGCTCTTCTTCAATCTCATGACTTGTCTCTGGATTTCTATTGTTGGTGTTGGCCTCTTGATCATATATCTCCTCGAACCTATCATCATGTGGATGAAAATCTCTGAACAGGGAATTGGGGAATTTCGTCTCTTGTTGGGACCTCCAAAAGTCCACCTTCTTTCTTTCCGACCATCCCTTGTGCTTCAATTGTGTGTTGAGGGATTTTCCCATCAGAAGGTTCCTCTGATACTCCACCTACAACACATATAAATTCAACCATTTTGGTCATTTGAGTGGAATGTGGGACAAGTCAATTTATACTTCCGACATTTCTTGAGTTGGATTCCTCCTCTCAAAATACTCCTAGCTCTCATGCTTCAAAGTGAAATTCTTTCTTCGATTGTAGTCCCACGTGTCATAAATGAGGACCAAGCCTAGGGCCGCTAGTACATTTGTAAGCTCACCCTCTTCCTTCTACTTTCCCATGGTCACCTAACTATTGGTAATTGTGAGGGGGAATGGGTATATCTTTGTCTTGTTCCTTCCAACACCATAGGTGTTATCGGTAATGGTTTCCTGATGGCATGCCTCCAATGCAAAAACTCTATCTGTTACAAATATGGGGAGTCTGAAAGGATCCTTGATAAAACCATGAAATATGATAAATGTAAAATCCTCTCCTAGGAAATAATCCATTGGGGTCGTCGGAGTTTTCATCCATTGCATGACCTTAGGGGAGAAATGACCCATAGGGTGTGGCAACAAATCTTGAAGCACTAGCCTCAAAAAATGATCTACAAACCAGTAGTAATCCTCTATTTTTGAGAGCTCATATGAGTCCATACAAAAACTAGCTAATAGTATCCTTTAGCATCAAACCTAGACACTGGTATACTTCTTTCTAGAAACACAAAATTTGGATGCAAAATCAAGTGGGCCAAGAAAGAGGAATACCTGAATTTATTCTTATTATTATAGTTCTTCAATTATTCCAACATTCCTTCGGCTACTGTATCAGCAAAATCATAATATTGCTGACTCTTCTCCTTCTTGAGCATAAAATATAGGCCCATCTGGAAGGGATGGACTTCCTCATCATTATCAAGGCCATAAATACAAGCCAACATCCAGAATATAGTTTGCATGTCCTTGAATTTTCTATGTCCAAGGGGAAAAGAAAAGTGGCCTCTCACCAATCTTTCCTTCATCTCACCCTCATGAAAGCTTTCCTTTTGGGTTCTTTCCTCCCATGATATTTCCATCATTTCCTCATCAAAAAATTTGGTGCCCCAAGTGGTAGAGATACACAACATATCCCATATGGATTCAAAAGAAATTGTAACTTTGATCTTGTTACCCTCAATGGCTCCTTTCTTTTTGTTGAATCTCTTGGCACATGTATCCACTACCTTTGGGCATGGGTGTATGGTAGGCAACATGAACTGTGGCAAGCCACAATTCTAGAGCTAATATGAAAAAACTTCAAATGACCCATGATCTATCATTCTTTGTAATGCCCCCTCCCTAAGGTTTTTAGGGTTAGATGTTAACTTGGGGTCAAAAATATTGTCAGTGAAATCCTGCACTGCCTCTCTCTTGATATGTCTATCTGGTTGCACCTTTTCACAAAATTCAAATGGCCACTCCTTAGGCACTGGGGCATTGGTGAATTAGTTCCACCCAAAGATATCAGTGTAACTAGGCCTTTTAGATGATGCTCTAGCTTTTCTACTAGATGTTGATGACTCTGCCATGGCTGTGTCAAGAATTTACAAAGATTTTCCTTAATAAAAACTACCACTTGCCTTTTTCTACTTAGAAAAATCTACTTTTAGGTGTAGTTAATTCCCTCCCACGTACATGTAGTTAAGGCTACGTTGTTACCATAAGTCCATTAAATGCTGCCACCAAGGTGATACATGTGGATTTGGGATTTGTATCCCTTGAGAATACCAAAAATTCCATGAGAATGGAATTAGTACATTCTCCCTGTTGCCTCTTTCACAAATAAGCTCATTGCATTGGAAAATGTGCCTTTATTTATGAGAAACATGCTAAAGTAATGCAAGGTACTCTTGAAAAGATGCACCTATTTAATTTGTCATAATTTAGCACTTTAATCCATGTCTTTTCACATAAGTTGGTTGGTGCTAATGATGGCAAAGGACACATGTTAACAATCGACATATGAGAGCATTTACTCCCAATGCCCAAATTTATTTCTCAAAACCTCATATCAGATCCTCCATATGATTTATCTACTAGCCTCCATTTGCTTTGGTATTTTTTCGTTGCTGTCTAACCAAAAATGGACTTCCCACTGGTTGGGTTTGTCAGCTTATCTTTTCTATTTATAGCTATGCCACCTTATTGCAATATTCATTAAAAAAAATAGCCTTTAACTTTAGCAAGCTTTTCTCACTTCCTCTCATTCAGCTATAATCCATTGCTTTATCAAAATGTTTGTTGGTCTAGGAACTCCTATTTGGCTTCTAATGTAGAGGCCACAATACTGCTTTGTGGGAGAGATCACCATCGATAGAATTAAATGGTTGGTGAAAACTTGTGACTGCCTTGGCCCGGTTGCATTCAAGTGGGTAGTCGGCTTGGACTATATTGATGATGAAACCAATTGAGGAGTAACTACAATGTACTTTCCTACTTCATCTCCTCCTTGCTTGACCTAAACGTGGCCAAATCTATGATAATTGAGTTGTTCCACCAAATGTTTGACTCTGCATTGATGGAAGGGCTTGGTGAAATTGTGTAGGTAGCTATCTTTGGCATTGGTATTCCAATTTCCATGGATATTCCTAGGCATGTTGAATTCAGGATAGATGTACTTTGGTTTCCCTTCCTTTTTGACTTCCACACCGTGGACCTTGAAGGGCATCGCTCAAATTCTCTGCCAATGGCCACCTACCTACTATGGGAGTATGGCATGGAGCATGTTCTAGGGCTTGAATGGAGGAAGCACTTTGAGTTTCTAGTGTGTAACCTTGGAAACTAGGCCTATTGTCCACACTGCGTTGAGCCCACATCTATTGTGTGTTCACCCCCATTTGCATCCTGGCCAAGAAGAAGAAGAAGAAGAAGAAAACTCGATGATGAGACGCTTCAGCGGTTGAAGGCGTAGTTTCATTGTTTTTGCACGTTGCCTCCTGTTGGAACTGTAAAAATCTGATGATTTTACATATTTTTCATCCCCCTGAGTTTCCATATGAGTCCTCATCATAGCCACAGGGGCCTTCCATAGTGACATTTTGTTTGCATTTTGCCTATATTTATCGCAAAATCCATTGGGTCATGCATTTTCCATGTTGCGGTTCCTATCGGCATAAGCTCATAATTGTCTCCCCAACCCACAATGCATCTTTGCTAACATATGTTTGCTGCAGATATATCGGCATGAGGTGGCTAGGGTCTCCCTGATCCCTTTTGCATTTTCTGCTGATAAACATCTGTGTTGCCTATCGGCAAGATGTTTTTTGTGTCACAACAATTGAAGTTAACTTGTAGGCACCTATCAGCATGACATTCACGTGGTCTTGGCGACAAGGAAAAGGACACATTTCGGTAGGAGTTTGGTCTTTGATATGTTGTTTCACCGAGTGCTTTATGTCTCACCGATCGACATGTATGGAGATACATCGGTAGGAGTTAATGTTTTTCAGCATTGTGTCTTGGCGAGTTTGAATTGTTACATAGACCGACAAATACATTAAGGTTTCTTCAGCCGAACATATTGCTTCCGGTGTGAGGTCATAGTGAATATACATTGTCACACCGACCTGTGGTGGGAGGATGCATGTCGGTAAAAGTTGTGGCTTTCGAATTAATGTCTCAGCGAGTGACCTTCGGTCTCACCGATAACACAATGAGGACTTTGTCGGCATGAAAATTGGATTGTCTTAGCGACACACAAGATGGATAAAGTCTTTCGGTAAAACAAAGTACACTTTGTATGAGGTCTCCTTGATGTTGGTATGTTACGGTGACCCACATAAGATAAAAGGATACATCAGCGAGAGAACCAATTTGTCACAGCGTCTCATGATGAATGAAGATTTTTGGTGTAGCAAAGTCTAATTTGTGAGATGTCTCTCTGATATCTCAAGGTTATAGCGAAACGGATGAAGCGAGGAAGTGTGTTTCGGTAAGAAATTTTCTTATGTCTCAGCGACTAGAAGATGGCGTTTGGGGTGACTATCGGTATAATGAAGCATTATCTACATGATGTTTCCCCAACTCCATGAGGTCACAATGAAACACATTGGGATAGGAAGATTTTTTTTGGTTTCGGCATAACAAATAGAATGCTACAGCAACATGCAAGAGGCAAAAGATGTATATCGATGAAACATAAATAGATCTAAATGACATCTCCTCGACTCAGATAAGTCACGGCAAAAGTGAATAGAACCAAGGGGATGACTAGCGATTGAATTTCCTTCGGCATAACCCTGATATGTCTCGCCGACTATTTCATTAGTGACTAATGAAAATTCAAACACTGTGGCCGACATGTGAGTTCATAAAATACCGTTGTAGGCCGACATGCTTTGAGTCTGAATTCTGTGGAAGGCTGAAATTGGATCTCAATATGATATATTTTTCTATTGTTGGTGTATAAATTGGCATTTTGTAATTTTAAAATGGGGATCAGCTATTAGTTATTCAATATACAATAGGTAAATTAGATGGATACAGTACAATATATTTATCAAATCAGAGACTATGATGCATGTTTTCAAAATGGAGGTATTTATGAAAGTCAATTGATGTTGCTACATATTTCTGGTATCAATTATCTCTTGAATTCAATAAAAATACTGCTACGTTGTCTCCAAGATTGATGCTTTCCAGTTGTTTAAATTGTCATAACAAGTTTATGTTCAATTTATTAATGCACATTTGCTGTATTTGTGTGATTAATCAATTGGTTCTTTGAAGCAAAGATTAAATCCTTTTAATTGATCACAGTAATCAAAGAGATTCATTTGGATTGTTAAAGTAGAGGTTAGTAGTTACAGTATTGCATGTTTATACAAGTTGTAAACATAATCTATGCTAGATAATTTGAGTTTTATCCAGAGAGTGTTGTTCATCTTGATTTCATTTGACTCCACATACCTAATAAGGCACTGGTCTCTATAGTTTCATCATTAAGATTCATTTATTCTCTTTATATCTGTTAATTGAGCATTTAGGATTTAGATTAAGAAGATTGCTATTGTGCTTGAATTCAATTGTTCACTTGCATCTGCCATTGTGGACAAATCATTGGAAGAAGGATAACCATAAGTCAAGTCTACTTCATTCATAAAGGTACACCCGCCTAGGTTTAGCAGCACCTGAAGAGTAGAAGGTTGAGCTCTCTTGACCTTGTCTGTTACCCTAAAGTGTATCAAGAGATTGGCAGCCTCTTGAGGCATTCTACCTGTGTTTTTGAGAGCTAACAAATTGGCGACTCTACTGGGGATACATTCAGAATCAAGGCCTTAATCATAGAGTCAGGAACTTTATACAGACTCTGCTAGGATAAGAAACATCAATTTTTTTCTCATTTTTGACAAAAGTGAGTGGCGACTCTTACAGAAATTTTGCAGCTATTCAAACATGAATGGAAGAAGATCTCAATACAGGGGAGGTCATACTAGAGCTCCTGCTGGCAGCAGTAAGTGGACACACAAAGATGACAAGGTTGATAAGGGAAAAGGGATAAGTGAGGATATGTTCCTAATAGATAAATAAAAAGTATCAAGAGCACATTGTGAAACATATGATCACTATGATACATGGAGAAACAATTCAGTGTAGAGCCTTGTACTCCAGAAGATCAAAGAAATCCTTTCTCTTTTCTCGATCCTCAGAAACAGGCTGAGTTTAGAGCTGAACTGGAGGCTGAACGAATCAAAATTCAACATGAATATGATCATAAGATGAAAGGTAACCAAAATGACTTTATTGATCATGAGCTTCTTGAGGAAGGAAATGCACAGTTTGAATCACAGAGGAAGGATATAGAGGAACTAAGGGCTACATTGTTGAAAGCCCAAATTACTTCTCAAATAGCTGATTGCCCCCCAAAGTATGTACCACCTCATAAGCAGGGTAATCATAGTGCAGGGCATTTTGATCCACTTGTGTCTCCTCACCATTAGACATGAAATCACTATAATCAGCCAAATCATCCACCTCATATTCCCACACAACATACAAATATGCAACCAACTCATGGTCAACCTTTTGTCCCACAACATAATGCACAATAGAACAATCCTATGAACCAATATCAGTAACCGCATTTTCCTCCCCCTCACTAGTATACAACAATGATCAGACAGTTTGATTTGATAGGGTTTCATCTATACCCTTACCCTATGGATGGCAGCTGGAGAAGTCTAGTACCTAGATTTACAGGGAGTAATGCAATTACTACTGAAGAACATTTAAGGAATTTCAATGTGTTCATCCAAGACATAGGTGTGCCATATGAAGTTTACATATGAGGCTATTTATGATGTCACTTCTTGAAGATGCTAGGGATTGGTTTAACAGGTTGCCAACACTCTCAATTAATTCTCTCCAAATATTCTAGGACAAATTCCTAGAGCAATATGGGAATCTAAATGCACCAGATGCAACTCTTCATGAATTGATGCAAATTCAAAAAAAATAGAATGATTCAATTTATGATTTCAACCGAAGATTCAACAAGTTACAGACTAAAGTACCTTTTAGATCAAGGTTTCCAGATTTTGTAGCATTCAGTGTTTATTTAAATGCATTTGATCCTAAAATAGGGTATGAACTGAGAAATAGGGTCCCAAGAGATATGGCTGAAGCTCAGAAGATAGCACTAACAATTGAAAACAATAGGAAGGCTGCTGGTATAATCAATAAAAGAGATAATCCTAGGGCTCCTTAGCAAAGAAATAATTATTAGTACAGATAGGAAAGCACATACAAAAATGAAAGGCCGAGGTTGCATGACATGCCATATAATACAGACTGGAAGAATGGAAAACCTATAACAACTAGGCCAAGAAACAAAGAGACTCTTGATCCATTGAGCAAGAAGGGAACCTATATGGTGAGTAGCAATTACTTTTGTGAAGCTTGTGATAAGCCACATTCCCCAAACTATTGTGTTGTAGCTCAAAGGATGCAAGAGGAGGGAATGTTGATGGAAAATAGTGGAGAAGATCATAGTGTATTTGACTTCAAACACTTTTCACCATATGGAAGAGAGGTACTCATCTTCAAAAGATGAAGGTTATGAGTATGATGTTTCAAATCAAAGATACAATGTCCATATGGCTGAACAGTAGATTCTTTCTGATTTTGAAGAAGATTAAACAAAGCCACATTCGGTTGAGGTGCTTGCTCAGTGCAGTATGAGAAGACTCACCAAAGATGAAATAGAGAGACTAACTGTTGCTGTAGTTGAGGAAGCAAGGAGTAAATACTAGTTGAGAAACATAACAGTAAATGAGAAGGAAGGCATTCCTAGGGGAATCTTTATGAAGGATCAAAAGGTGACTAAAGGAATTGTGAAGAAGCCAGAGAATAAACAACATGATAAAAATGAATAGAAGCTTGTCCAAATGTAGGAAGTGAAGGAATTACACCAAGAGACACAAAAGCTTGATCAACCTAGTAAAAGAGAGAAGGAAGAAAACAAAGGAGAAATGCTAGAACAAAATAAGATTGTTAAGGTGGAGGGATCTTCTTTTGACTTCACTTAGGTGTTATCTCAGGTAAAAATTTCTGTTCCACTACTTGAAATGATGAAAATTAAGGAATACAAAGATAATGTTGTTCAATTGATAACACATGGAAATGAAAAATGTGTGAATTCTGAAAATAGAGTAGCTATTAAAGCAGTCAATAGGCAAGAGAAAGTAAATATCCCAGAGGTCTGCTTGAGTGATGTGTTAGCAACTCCCCCACAAGTTGATCCCTTTTTAACTACATTACTCATAAATAACAAACTATTGAGGAATTGCATGATAGACTCTGGTGCTACTTTAAATATCATGCCAGTAGGAGTTATAAAGTAGCTTGGCATGTGGGTTGATACATGTGAAGGGAAGTGCTATGCAATGGATAATAGACCTGTACTTGTGGTATGCATTATGAGAGGTGTTGAAGTCAAACTGGCTACTTATCCACAGGTGGCTTATAATATAGATATAACAGTGATTGATACTCCTCCTCAGTTTGGGATGCTTTTATTAAGACAATGGACAGTAGCAGTTGGAGGAAATGTTCAATTTGATTTGTCTTATGCTACAATTCCAATGAATGGTCAGGAGGTCAAATTGTATAGGGAGCTGAGAATGAACCAGCTAGTTGATTATGTACCACAAGATCAGATCAACTATTTTTGTGATGTTGATCTTGGAAGTTTTAAGATTGAATCAGCCCAGCCAGAATTAACCAATAGTGATCCAATTGAAAAGCATGTGGCACAAAGCTGCAATGAAGTGTGGAAGATGTATTTTGATGGAGCATGCAGCCAAGAAGGTAATGGAGCTAGCATTGTATTTATTTCACCTAAAGGTATTACATTTAAATATTCTTTCCTGTTGGCATTTGAATGTACAAACAATGTGGCAGAATATGAAGCTTTATTGACAGGTCTGAACATAGCTATGAAACATAAGATTAAGTTGCTGGTTGTTTTGGGCAATTCTGAGTTGGTTGTTTCACAAATCAAGTCAAAATATGCAGCAAAACACAAAATGTTGAAACATTATAGGAATGCTGTATGGGACAAAATTGAATTATTTGATGCCTTCTCAATTGAGTGGATTGACAGATCAAAGAACATGATGGCTGATTTTTTAGCAAATGTGGCCCTAAAAAGAGATGATATCACATTGGCTGGGGTATCACAGATTGATTTCAAGACAAGGCTTGTTGTTCCTGATAACATTTATAATTGGAAAGTCTTCAATAATGATACTGACCTTTTGAAATTCCTCAATTGTATAGATAAATATGAAGCCCAGGAAATCGACTTCAATGCTTTTGTTGAGGAAGTGGATGGGAAGCAAATAGTGTTTGGCAAGGAGATCTTACAACTCAAAACAAATAAGATTCCTAAGGGCTTGGTGGCATTGGAGAGGCTGTATGATGGAAATGATCGGTCCCTCATGAAGTAAACACCAGTCAGAAGTGAAGATATTGAAGAAGTTAACTTTGGGACTGAGATAGCACCAAGAAAGGTGTACATAGGAAAGAAGATAAGCCCTACAATTAGAAGAATGCTGATAGAGTTGCTGAGAAGGTATAAACACATTTTTTCTTGGTTTTATGAAGATCTAAAAGCATACAAGGAAGATTTGTTTTAGCATGAAATACCATTGAAGCTAGATGCTAAGCCATTTAGACAAAAAAAAAGACCCATAAATCCAACACTGGAGCCTAAAATGCAAGAAGAGTTGACAAAGCTCAAAGATGGGGGAATCATCAAACCAATTAGGCACTCAACGTGGGTTTCAAATTTGGTCCCTGTGAGGAAGAAAAATGGAGACATCAAATTATGTGTGGACTTCAGGAAGTTGAATATGGCATCTCTCAAGGACAACTATCCTCTACCCAATATGGAGGCTATATTGCATAAGGTAATAGGGTGTGAACTACTGTCCATGATGGATGGGTTTTTTAGGATACAACCAGGTCAAGGTCAAGGAATCTAAGCAATATAAGACAAAATTCACAACTCCTTGGGGAACGTATGTATATATAGGAATGCCATTTGGTCTCACTAATGCAAGAGCGACCTTCCAAAGAGCTATGGATGTGGCATTTGCAGATTTGATCAATGCTATCATGGTGGTGTACTGGGATGATCTGACTACTTATTCAAAGAAGGCTAAAGATCATGTACAACATTTGGAGAAGGTATTTATTAAAGCCCTAGAATATGGTATCAGCTTAAATCCTAAGAAGTGTCATTTTGCAGTAACAGAAGGTAAGCTCTTAGGACATATTGTTTCAAGGGAAGGGATTAGGATAGATCCTGAGAGGGTTGAAGCTATTGATAAAATTCCTATTCCCAAAATTGTTAAAGCTATCCAATTATTCTTTGGACAGATTAATTTTGTTAGGAGATTTGTTTCTAACTTTGCTGAGATCATTAAACCCATATAAAAAATGTTGAAGAGAGGACAGAAAATGGAATGGATTGCAAAAGCCTTGGAGGCTTTCATATCTATCAAAAGGGCCATCAAGGAGGCTCCTGTCCTTAAATCTCTAGATTTTGCAAAGCCTTTTCAGATATTTTCTTTTGCTTCAATGCACACAATTGCTACTGTTATGTTACAGAAGAATGAGGATGGTCACGAACAACCTGTGTCTTTCTTTAGTAAGTCATTACAAGGGTCTAAATTGAAATATGACAATGGAAAAATAGGCGTTTGCATTAGTAAAAGCTACAAAAGCTTTCAGGCCATATCTTGTTGGAGTAAAGGTAATTGCTTATGTCCCTCATGCTGCTATCAAAGATATTCTGACACAGTCTGAAGTAACAGGAAAAAAGATGCAAATGGATTAACAAGATCCAAGAATTTGACATGGAAATACAGATTACCAAATTAGTAAGAGGTCAAGGCTTGACTAGGTTGATGGCAGAATCAAATATTGAAGCAAATCAGGTTTGTAATGTAGAAGGGACTACAATTGCTAGCATTGGGCACACTTCTTGGTACACTGATATCATGCATTACCTTAAGTACACAAAGTATCCAGAAGGATTGAGTGACAGCCAGAAAAGAACTTTGAAGTTGCAGGAATCTAAATATGTTTTCATGGATGGAGATCTATTTTGGAAGAATAGGGATGGTATACTATTATTGTGTTTGGACGAGTCTCAGGCCAAGAATGTTCTTAGTGAAATGCATGAAGGAGTTTGTGGAGGACATTATTCAGCAAAAATAATTGCACACAAAATTCTCAAGGCAGGTTACTACTGGTCTAAGTTTTTTAATGATTCTTTCACACATGTAAGAAAGTGTGAAGCTTGCCAGAAGTTCTCTGGAAAGCTAAAATATCAAGGAGCCTTGCCACTTCAACCCTTGCAGGCTGATGCCCCTTTTCATCAATGGGGAATTGATTTCATTGGAGAGATATAGGAAAAATCAAGTGGAGGACATAAGTGGATACTGGTTGCCACTAATTATTTTACCAAATGGGTGGAAGCAATCCCAACTAAACAGGCTACAAGCAAAGTGGTGACAAATTTCTTGATGGACAACATTATCACCAGATTTGGTACACCACTGAGGTTAATCATAGATAATGGGATGTGTTTTAGGTTAGATGAATTCAAAAGCTTTTGTGACTCATATGGAATTACTATTTCTTATGCAACTCCTTACCATCCACAATCTAATGGTCAAACAAAATCTAGCAATAAGAGTCTTTTGAAGATCATAAGGAGGATGTTAGGTTAGAACAAGAAAGCTTGGGATTCAAAATTAAAACTGGCTGTGTGGACTGACAAGATTACTATTAAAAGAGAAATTGGAAAATCCCCATTTGAATTGGTATATGGAGTACAAGCTAGGATGCCTTTGCATAATTTGTTGCCAGTCTACAAGTTTGTCCTTCAAGAATATTTGGATATTCCTGAACCTATGGAAGAAAGAATGAAGCAACTAGCTAAACTTGATGAAATAAGAAGAGTTGCCCAAAATGAAAACATGAAGTTACAAACAAAGATGAAGTATCTGTTTGACAAGAAGGCAAAGGATAGAAAATTTGAAGAGAATGACTTGGTGTTGATGTGGAATGCAAGGTGTCAAGAGAAGGGAAAGCATGGTAAATTTAAAGCTTTGTGGCTGGGAACTTTTGTTGTTGTTGGAAAGAAAGGTGAAGATTCATACTATCTATAGAATATGGCTAGTGAAGATAAGGAATTTCCTATTCATGGGAAATTTCTGAAGCATTTTTCTCTTGAGCAACACAGAGGATTAAGGGTTTCCAGTGCATGGAAAACTCTTGATGGTCCTCTTTAAAATTCTTTTCCATGCACAGTAGTTTAGGGTTTTGTTCATCTCCATTTTGCATTCACTTTCCTTTCATTCCATCATGCTGCATGTCCATTTCCTTTCTGCTCACTGGTTCATCATTCTATGTCTGGTCTGCTCACACAAATCTTTGGATCCTTGCAATGATCTCACTATCATTCATCCCTAGATGGAGCCACTATTGGAACTGTAAAAATATGATGATTTTACATATTTTTCATCCCCCTGAGTTTCCATATGAGTCCTCATCATAAGCATAGGGGCCTTCCATCGTGACATTTTGTTTAAATTTTTCCTATATTTATCCCAAAATCCATCGGGTCATGAATTTTCCATGTTGCGGTTCCTATTGGCATAAGCTCATAATTGTCTCCCCGACCCACAATGCATCTTTGCTAACATATGTTTGCTGTAGATATATCAACATGAGATGGGCAAGGTCTCCCCTATCCTTTTTACGTTTTCTGCTGATAAACGTCTGTGTTGCCTATCGACAATATGTTTTTGGTGTTACAGTGATTGAAGTTAACTTGCAAGCACCTATCAGCATGACATTCATGTGGTTTTGGTGACAAGGAAAAGGACACACATTTTGGCAAGAGTTTGGTCTTTGGCATGTTGTTTCACCGAGTGCTTTATGTCTCACTGACTGACATGTATGGAGATACATCAGTAGGAGTTAATGTTTTCAGCATTGTGTCTTGGTGAGTTTGAATTGTTACATCGACCAAAAAATGCATTAAGGTTTCTTCGACTGAACATATTGCTTCCGGTGTGAGGTCATAGTGAATATACTTTGTCACACCGACCGGTGGCGAGAGGATGCATGTCGGTAAGAGTTGTGGATTTTGAAGTAATATCTTGGTGAGTGACCTTCGGTCTCGCCGATAACACAATGAGGACTTTGTCGACATGAAAATTGGATTGTCTTAGTGACACACAAGATGGATAAAGTCTTTTGGTAAAACAAAGTGCACTTTGTATGAGGTCTCCCCGATGTTGGTATGTTACGGTGATCCACATAAGATAAAAGGATACATCGGTGAGAGAACCAATTTGTCACAGTGACTCATGATGAATGAATATTTTTGGTGTAGAAAATTATAATATGTGAGATGTCTCTCCGATATCTCAAGGTTATAGCAAAACGGATGAAGCGAGGAAGTGCGTTTCAAAAAAGAATTTTTCTTATGTCTCAGTGACTGGGAGATGGCATTCGGGGTGACTCTAGATATAATGAAGCATTATCTACATGATGTTTCCCCAACTCCATGAGGTCACAACGAAACACATTGGGACAGGAGGATTTTCTTTGGTTTCGGTATAACAAACAAAATGCTACAGTGACATGCAAGAGGCAAAAGATGCATATCGATGAAACATAAAGAGATCTAAACAACATCTCCCTGACTCAGATAAGTCATGGCAAAAGCGAATAGAACCAAGGGGATGACTAGTGATTGAATTGCCTCCTCATAACCACGATATGTCTCGCCGATTGTTTCATTGGTGACTAATGAAAATTCAAACACTGTGGCCGACATGTGAGTTCATAAAATACCGTTGCAGGCCGACATGCTTTGAGTCCGAATTCTGTGGAAGGCCGACATTGGATCTCAATATGATATATTTTTCTATTTCTAGTGTATAAATTGGCATTTTTTAATTTTAAAATGGGGATCAGCTATTAGTTACTCAATATACAGTAGGAAAATTAGATGGATACAGTGGAATAGATTTATCAGATCAGAGACTGATGCATGTTTTCAAAATGGAGGTATTTATGAAAGTCAATTAATGTTGCTACACATTTTTGGTATCAATTATCTCTTGAATTCAATAAAAATACTGCTAAGTTGTCTCCAAGATTGATGCTTTCTGGTTGTTTAAATTGACATTACAAGTTTATGTTCAGTTTATCAATGCACATTTGCTGTATTTGTGTGATTAATCAATTGGTTCTTTGAAGCAAAGATTAAATCCTTTTAATTAATCATAGTAATCAGAGAGATTCATTTGGATTGTTAAAGTAGAGCTTAGTAGTTACAATATTGCATGTTTATACAAGTTGTAAACAGAATGTATGCCAAATAATTTGAGTTTTATCCAAAGAGTGTTGCTCATCTTGATTTCATTTGACTCCGCATACCTAATAAGGCACTGGTCTCTGCAATTTCATCATTAAGATTTATTTATTCTCTTTATATATATTAATTGAGCATTTAGGATTTAGATTAAGAAGATTGCTATTGCACTTGAATTCAATTGTTCACTTGCATTTGCCATTGTGGACAAATCATTGGAAGAAGGATAACGATAAGTCAAGTCTGCTTCATTCATAAAGGTACACCTACCTAGGTTTAGCAGCACCTGAGGAGTAGAAGGTTGAGTTCTCTTGACCTTGTCTGTTAACCTAAAGCATATTAAGAGATTGGCAACCTCGTGAGGCATTCTGCCTACATTTTTGAGAGCTAACACCTCCTTTTTTCTTGTTTTTGATTTGTGACTCTTTATGGGTTCACACGAGAGGGCCTCCTATTTAAATCTGAGCCTTGGGCTTGTATTACATTCTAAGGGTATGTGCAGGATCATCATGGAAAAAATAGGCCCTTAAGTGGCAAAAAATTTAGAAAAATTAGAGTTAGGCAACTTGACGTAAAAATTTGAATAATTTATCTATATTATTTCAAAAATATGTAAGAATTGAATTTGTAGCAAATTGAATGTATTTTCTAAACTACTAGGTTTATTTTTTTTTAAACAAAATCTATTTGGGGGAAATTTGAAATTTCAATGTAGTAGTACTTAAATTTTAGGGAAAAAATAAGAAGTAGGTGTATGTCTCATCACCCTAACCACAATAAAATGATAATATTTTTTTATAATATTTTAGATATAAGTAGAGGACTCATGTCCCGATGTGATGAATATTTTTTTGTATTTTTTCCAAGTAAATAATTAATTATGATTTTTTATTACAAATTTTAAAAAATATAAAACTTACATCTAACCACCTTAACTTGGTCAAATTCATGAAATTCATTTTTTTTTTAATCCTCTAGTATCTGAAGCATAGAATGTGACACATGTTTCAGATTCAAAAAATGTGATACCATTTGAAAGATATAGATGTTTTTCAATCAGGCTAAATTAGGACTTTAGTCGTAATTCAAATAGAAAATGAATAATAATTATTTATTAAATTCAAAGTAAAGCATAATTTATATTGGTGGAAAGCTGAGAATCTCCTTTAAAAACCCTTTTCGTTTCATTAATTTTGGGTAAAAAAAAGTTGTCAACCACATACCCTACAAATACCCATCATATCACCACTTTTTGGCCCATCATGATCTTGCACATACCCGTAAATTTTTTATGAATATATTATAATAAAAATTTCTACTTCCTCTATGTTTTTCTCATGGCTTATTCTCAAAATTAAAATGTATTTACAATTTTTTTTACATATGGTACATAACTGCTAAATTTTTTAAAGAATCACATGCTTAATGGAATAATTCTAGATAAATACCATTCACCAGTATATCCAAAGCATTACCTCCATATCTTCAAGTTCATACTCATTATTTTCCTTGCATGTACTTATTTGGAAGCGTCCCTTTCATAGCGCTTCAAATTTGGTATGTTGTCCTGGTTTTGCAGTATGCTCATCGTACTTTAATACTAGGCTCCCTTCCCTGATATCTAGATTGGAGGTCTTTTTATCGAACCATTGCTTCACTGTATGCTGGCGATTGATCATGGCTATATGATATTTTCTCTATCTTCTTCAAGTTTGGGGAGTTTTTTCGGTCATACTTCCATTCCACCACTTTCTTCAACCTCTAGGGCTTTCAACAGTTGCAGAGTGGGTATTTCTATGGAAATATGTAAAAATACCTCTTTTACGTATACTAGTTCATAAGGGGAGGTCTTCAAGATTTGCTTGGGAGTAATCTGTTTCGCCCACAGAGCAGGTCATAGGTGTTTGTGCCAATCCCTTTGTCATTCTGAGCCGATGCGCTTGATTAACCTAATTAGGTTTTCGTTGGTTGACTCCACTAACCCATTTCCTTGTGGGTAGTAGTTTGGTGAAGTTTTAAGGTAAAACCCATGTTTTATAGAAAAATCCGACATCCTCGAACCTACAAAAGCTCAAGCATTGTCAGATATGATAGTTTTTGGCAAACCAAATCTGGTTACCAATTCTTTGAGGAAATTGACGATCTCGCCCTCTGTGGTATTTTTTAGGGCTACGGCCTCCGTCCACCTTGTGAAGTAGTTGGTTGTCATAAGGATCCATTTGTGGCCAACACTAGAAATATGATTTATCATTCTGATGAAATACAAACCCCATTGAGAAAAGGGTTCCTCAATTACAATTGGGCTCAAAGGCAAAGTGAAATTCTTTCTTTTGCCAGCAAAGAATTGGAACTCAGTACACTTTTGCACTAGATGGTGTGCTTCAGAAAACATAAAGGGCCAACAATATTTTACTTGCATTATTTTCAAGGTGATAGTCTTGGTAGAGAAATGTCCACCCTCAAGACTGCTATGGAATTTGTTAAGAATTCTTTCTGCCTGCGGCTTGTCTAAGCATCAGAGTAGGACACCATCATAATTTCTCTTAAAAATAATATACCTTCAATTAATACATACCTAGTGCCTCATAGTTATTAGTATCACCCTTTTTGGAATGGAAGGATGGTTGGGTAGTGCCCATTTTGAATATACTATGTTCGATCTACCACCCAGAACTCGTCAGACTCGAACTAGTTCAAGTAGACTTGATCGGTCTCCTTTTCAGCTATGAAACTTCATTCCTGTGCAATGTATTCACACAGAACTCTTCCCCAGACTTGCTTGGTTGGTCTAATTTCCACATTGTACTTTAGGATCTTGGTGATCCATTTTTTCCTCTTTTCGGTTATCTCACCTTTGGTGTTATACTCCAGCACACTGGGATGTGTGATGAGAATAGTGATTTTATTGGACGACACCAAATGTCGAAAAGTTTTTAGGATTTTCACAATGGAATTTTTTTTTCAACAAAATTATACCTTGCCTCATAATCTTTAAAAGTCCTTCAGTGAAATGCAATAGGATTCTCTCCGTTATTTCCCTTGTCCTTCTCAGTGAGAACCTAAGCTATGCTATGTTGGCCACTGTATACATAGAGTAAAAAATATTTGGAAAAGTCTGGATTAGCCAACATTAGAGCGACATAGATAGCTATCTTTATCTGCTCAAAATATGCTTTTCCCTTGGGGGTCCATTGAAAATTAGGTTTTTTTTTAACATCAGCGTGATAGGTCTCGCAATGCCTACAAAATCTGAAATAAACCTGCTGACAAAGTTGATCTTCCCCAGGAAGGACTGCAATCCTTTCTGATTTACTGGTAGGGGTAACTCCATTATGGATCTCACCCTTTCGGGGTCTATTTCTATTCCTTCTTTTGACACTAAAAAATCAAATAGCTTACCTTGGGGTACTCTGAAAACACAATTTTTGGGATTCAAAGAAATCCTGAACTATTGACACTTTTGGAAAACCTTTTCTAGATGATCAAAGTGATCATCCTTTAACTTTGAAAATACCATTAATTCATCCAGATATATGAGAATAATTATCAGATTAATTGATCCTTTGAAAGCAATCTCCATTGCTCATTAAAAATTCACACTAGCATTTCAAAGTCCAAATGAAATTTTTGAGTATGCAAGCATTCACCACTTAGTGGTAAATGTTGTCTTACGTTGGTTGCCTTCCTTTACATATGCTTGGTTATAGCCTGAGAAAACATCAAGCAATGGAAACATCTCTGATCTAGCCGCAGTCTGGAAGATCTGCTCCATTAATGGCAAAGGGTAGTGGTCTTTTAGGAAAGCTTTATTCAAATCTCAGAAATTGACACAAAGCCTAATATCGCCATTATTTTTCTGAACCGGTATCAGATTAGACACCCAGGTGGAATGCTTAATCAAATATATGTTCTTGGACTCGATTAATTTGGTGAGCTCTTACGCCATCAACGCTTCGACCTTCAAATTGGTTGGCCTTTGCTTTTGTTGGATGGGATTTGGTCCTTCCGCCAAGTCAATGGTATGTTGAATTATGCCTGGATCATACCCTTTGAGATCATCATAGGTATAGGCTATAACCCCATCATATTTTGAAACACAGATCCTTTAGTCTTTCCTTTTCCTTCTGCAGAACATCACTTCTGACCTTTAACTTTCTGCCATTTCTGACATCAAGCTCTTCATAGTCCCTTATGTCCGTAGTGAACCTATGCTTTCCATTTCTTGCATCTTCATTGTCAAAGAGATTTTCAAGGGAGATTAAACCTTGAGGAAGCTTATTACCTTTTAATTGGATAATCTACTCTTTGAGAGGTTCTACTCCTAGCTGTAAATAGTCATAAGCTCCTCCTAATTTCTGCATAAAGGGAAATATTTGAATGTCATCCTCGAATACTTGCCCTGGTTTTGATCATTTTTGAGGATTGCTAGTTAGACGATGATCTATACTGCATTTTTCTTTGTTGTCAAATTGGAAACTAGTTCAAATTGTGAATTCGTAGAAGCCATCCAATTAGCGACACTGTTTTGAGGTCAAGGAATAACTTGTATATTGAAAGCTTTGAAACTCTCAATCAGATCCCATATCTGATGTTTGTATGACTTCATTCTTTTATTCTTTGTAGCCGTTTGCCCATAGACTTGGCTCACAACTAATTTTGAATCTTTGAATGATTACATATTCTTTACACCCATTCATTCAAAAAGGATTAGACCATGGACCAAGGCCTCATATTCTGCATCATTGTTTGAGCATGAGAACTAAAAATGAAAATCCTTGAGGGTTTTCGATCTTGTCAGGGACACTAGTCGGATACCTACTCCAAAAATGACTTTACATTTGGCACCATCAAAATATAAGGTCCATAGACGATTGTCACCTGGATCATTATATTCCTCTTGATCGTTTATCAATTTTAGAAAGAATTGATCATAGTCGAAGATCACATAATTTTCCAGTCCCATCGCATGAAAGTTTCCAAATGGGTCAGAGTTGATGAATTGGTTGAGTAACACCTCTTCCTCGGGAGTTTGATCACTCATGTCTTCATCTTCCAACATCTCTACACAATATCTCTCTGACTATGAGAAAGAGGTATGTGCTACTTCAAAGAAAAGGAATGCATTATCCGCTATGTGTTCATGATACAAGGATTCAGACATAATCTTCATCTTCACCCCATGCTTGGTTCTCAATATCAGGTGGGACCAATCAAGCACCAAATACCCATAGGCTTCTCTATGAAATATCTTGAAAGACACATTCCGAAGACCAAGGGAATGTCTATCACCACTACTTCTTATGAGACTGTTTGGCTTGGACATGAGAAGAGGGTTAAAGATAGATCTTTTATCTGACCAATGGTCATGACCTTCTTCCCATCTAATTACATGATTCCCTTCTGAAGGGGCTTAAACCTAAGTTTTAGGGCATCAACCACTTGCTTTGGCATGACCATTGTACTAGCTCCTGAATCAATCATATTATTATGTAAGAGCTTATCTCCCACAATAAGTGTTAAAAAGAAAGGTGTGGGCTTTGGCTTGCTTTCCTCTTTCTCTTTTGCATTGTCTGCTTCGTTCACAAAAAGTTGCAGCTTTTGGAGCTTGAGGTTTTGATGTGGTTTCTTTATCTTTTCTATGATCACATATCGAAATTGCATCTATCTATGGTATTTTTTCTTCATTATTTAATGCTTCCCGAAGCAATGTATTTTGTTCGGGAATAGATATGACATCACACAAAGATAAATTAGTAGGCACCTTCTTCAATTGTTCCACCACATTAGGTATTCTAACTGGCTAGACCTTGGGCTTAAATAGTGGTATCTCTCTCGTCTTCGGGAGAAAATGATTTTCCATGAATGGGAATGACATCTTGTCCATCTCCTTCGCTAGCAATGGTGAAACTCGCGGCTATTGAGTAGGTCATTTGATGATTGACGGGGCCTACTTTTCTTGTGGCGATAGTTGTCGTGGTTGAGGACGCGACAGAGCATGTTGCACGTATTCACTCGTTAGCCTTCTTTTGGATCTTTTGTTGTAGTTCAACTGTAATTGTGGAGTATTAGTTTTCATAGCTTCATTCACGAATACTGCATCTACTTCCTCCATCTGTGAAAGTAGCGCTTGATCAGGTGTAATATCTAGTTCTTGATCGAAGGACATTCCTTGCATTTGTGCTCTAAAGTGGGAATTTTCCATTTCAAAAGATTCATATTCATCCACATTCAAGAAGACGCCCTTGTTTCTTTGTTCTGGTACCTTCTATTGCATATTTCCCCTCAAACAATTTTAGGGCATATAACTATCACTGCATGGGAAGCACCATACATTCACATCTTTTGCCAGATTGTTCTAGCTTGGGATTAACTCCTTACTCTGGCTGTCCTTCCTTCTTGAAGTGGCATGGTGACTAGAACTATTTGGTTTACAGATGCTGTTTGTTGACCTCCTCCTTTGGAGGGTCCTTGGTACATGTTCTATTGATAGGATGGCTTGCTTCCACCATAGGTTTGAGTGGTTTGCTTCAGAGGTGATTCTTACTTTCATTTGATGAGAACCAAATCGTTAGCTAAATTCAACATGAGACTCTTCATGTCGCCGATGTCCACTACTATAGAAGAAGAGCTAGACATGCTAGGCTATGCGATGGGGTACACATACATGGACTGCAGTGTAGTAGATGTCGTTAGTTATGTAGTAGGAGTGCTTTGAGTAGCTTCTTCATGAGGACTATCAAATATTTCTACAAACAAAGTCATCGAAGGTCATGGTGGAAGCTTCCCAACATCAATAAAACTATTTTCCTTGCACACAACCAACTTGTATGCATTAGGTAAGATATCCCCTCCCATGGAGGTTATCATCATCACAATATTTGAATTGCAAGCCTTCAGGTAGAAAATAAATGCCATCGCAACTAGAGGTTGGGCAGTCACAGGGATTCTTTACCAAGTTTTATCGAACCTAGTGTTGAAGTTGCTCATGGCCTCTTGCAGGGCTCTTTTGATGGTGATCAATTGATGTAGCAATGAAGAACGATCTCCCTTCTCTAAGAATCATTCAAACAACCTCTCTCCGAGTTGATCCTAGCAGTGGATAGAACCAAATGCCAAAGATCGATACCAATCTTGAGCCTTTCCTTTGAAAGAGGTAGCTAACAGCCTAAGAGCAATATTTTCGTGTGCTATGTTATGTATTCTACATACCTCCACTATATCTTGAAGGGTTTGGAGGGGATTTTGAAGTCTTCTCCATAAATTTTTTGAGTAGCCTTAAGGGAATTAGTGGGTATGGCAGGCCATACGTCTGGGGGCATAGGTGGTTGTAGCAGACTACCACTATCCTAGGTTACAAAATTTATAGGAGCATGGGTAGCTATATGAGCCATGAAAAAAAAATTCCTATGAATTGGGTATACGAGTTTTCTGATTTGGAAATTTCAGCCTCTAGGTGGAGTAGATAAGGCTCTAAACTTTGGGCTTTCACTCCTTGCTCTAGCACTCCTTATAGGTGATACAAAACCTATAAGTCTTCTTCTCCTAGGTGCTAAGGTAGGTAACTGGGAGTACTAGAAATGGCCTCTTGAGGATGCTCTTGTTTGGATTTTGGGCATGAAATTTCTAGCTTCTTTCCTTGGCCTAATTTAAGAAATATTTTTGACTTCTAATCAGGTGTTTAGAGAGCTTCTGGTCCCACCGAGCATGCCAGAAAAAGAACTGTTGTCATCAAAATCTTGCGTCTCTCTGACATCCTTATGGGAAATTCAGCAAGTGGGGGACTGATTTGGGCCTCACTGAATACCTCTAGGATTTTTTTATAGAAAGTCAACTCTTCTATGAGTTCTGGAGAAAAGGGTAGAAGAAAATTTAAACATAAAACATAAAATGGTGATGCGCCAAAGGTTTTACAACATTTTAAACCATATATTTCCTATGAATGATATTTTACACACAAAATTCCACAACCCTTCATTGTTGGGAAGAGAACGAACAACAAAGGCTAACTACAAGCATAGTGCAGTCTTTCAAATCTCCCCGTAGGTAGTGTTACTTAAGGTCCAATGAAACATAAAGATTTTCAAAGTTAACAGAAAAAAATTTAGAAATTGCATGAGCCCTCTCTCTTCTTACAACATAATATAACAAAACAACAATTCTTTAGAAAAATAGAGAAGTTCACAAACATAGTCCAATTTTCACAAGTTATTATCCTACCATATAAGCCTACAACATGGAAATTAACTACTCAAACTAATTGAATTTAGCTTAACATAGTGTTTCATTCAGAATGAAAACATAAAGAAAGAACATGATAAAGGCCATAACATGCACAGTCTCAAAGATTTCTCCCAAATGGTTCATGCTTGAATATAAAATGAATTTTAAAATAGAGGTCAGATGCCAATTCGATAATAGTTTGAACATAAACAATATAACATGCCAGAGAAAAAAAGTTTTACAAATTCTACTTTTGAAAATAGTTCTATAACTTTAGAAAACTAAAGAAACTTTTCCTCAGAAAAGGAAACTGAAACTTGGAACTTTTTAGGAAAATCCTTCTTTGTTGCCACCTCCCACTTATAGCTCGAAAAAGAGAAGACCACCGCCACATTCCAAAAGCAATTGTTGCCAAATGTTGGAATTTGATAGCCCACGATCTGGTCGTAGATCTTAAATTAGGTCATGACAATATTTGCTCATCAATTCTGAATTTTCACATTAATACCATTTAGATATTTAGTAAAGATTGTTATTTGAAAACAATTAGATCATAGAAAACATCTTGGAAAAATTCTAGTTGACCAATCACGTGGCTTGACAACACTAACTCAAAGTTTCCATCCTGAAAACCAAAAAGGACCCAACAAGCTCCAACACACTCCAAAAGAGATCGCTTCATAAAAGTGAAAATTATCCATAGTTAAGAGATGACGTGTCAAGTAGGTTGGTATTCTTAGACTTTGTGAAAATCATCCTTGAGAAAATTTCCGCCAAGCTGACATGTGTCCTGGCTCTCTCCCGATAGGAAGGCGATAAATGAAAGTCACGCAACCATCACGTGGCACATTGCACACCTTTCCGAACAATTTTACTTTGAGCGTGGACACATCCAAAGAAAAAAAACATATAAAAGCCAAAAATAAAAAATGATTAAGGAAAAAATGCTTCACAGAGGGTATGGTCCATACCTAGTGTACTAGTGTCAATACTAGGAGTGAAAGAGCTAGACAACCCAAGATCCATGAGGATTGTGCTATCGTGGGATGACATGAGTCTCGAACTTCATCTCACTATAGTATTAACAATAGGACACAAAATGCTCATGCAAGGGATACTAAATGCAAGATGAATGCAAATGTAATATAAGCTAAGTGTAATGAAATGACTATATCAAAAAATATGTAAACTAAAACAAAAAGGTATCCAAAACAAACAAGAGCATAGAAATAGAGTCCCTCTGTAAGCTAAGGCATATGAGTCCCAGTGATGATCTTTTTAAAAAGAAATTAAAAAAATTAAATTAATTTTTATGTTTTTCAGTTTATATGATGTGTAGACTAAATGAAAATGTAGATTTTATATGTTTTTCAATGATTTGAGATGCAAAAAAGAAACCTATATTCACTTTCACCAATGCAAGAATTAGAAACCTAGAATTCCAATTAACTAATTTGCAAACCCTAATGCAATGTTAATGCAAGAAAGATCTAGGATGATGATGCACTCCAAATCAGAAATATGATGTTCTAAATGTAGGTTCACCAAAATGAAACAATGGAAAATGAGTATATGATTTTGTATGGTTTGGGATATAGAGCAAAACCCACTTTCCAATTATCTCATTGAAGGGAAACCCTAGAGATCTCAATGCAAAGGAGAAAGAGATCTTGCAATAGGGATAACCTAAGGTATGATTGTAAGCTAATGAGGACTTCACCACCAATCTAGGTCTTGGATAGAAAAATGAAATGAAACTCAAAATTCTTAGGCCTAATGCAATGTAATCTTTCACTAAATGACCTAAAAATGCATGTAAAACAAAACAAAAAGCTGCAAGATGAAATGTGTGCACCTAGAAAACCGAAGGAGGTTGAATGAAGCTCTAAAATGCTAAAAAAACTAACTTTAATACTAACTAGGAATCATACATCAGTATGGGTGATTTAGTCCTAGATCTGGGTTCCTATGCAAAAATAGGGATTTGGCAAATGGGTGTCTGAAACTATAAAAATATGAAAAAATGACCTAAACTGGGACTCATACGCTAGAACTAGCGTATAAGTCTAGTTAGGGTTTTTTGAAGCTTCAAAACCTGAATCTGGTCTTCAATGTCTTCTCTGTGCTTTCCAATTGATTTCCAGATCCAAAATCGTGATTTGCAACCTATAGAAGTCTTCCAAGTATCTCCAATGCAAGGTGACAACTTTGACAACTTTCTCCAAACTTGCTCTTCAATGTGTCTTCAACCTAAACCTGCAAATCACACACTAAGGAGAGGGAAAAATATTTTTTTGTTAGTGGAAAGGGGTTTTCCTTGGTCAAACCCCATTTTGGTAATCAAACCTTGTAATGAAATAAAATAGGAATGGAGAATGATGAATGAACAAAATATGATGTTGCAACTCACCAAACCCTAGCAGCAAAGTGCTACAAACATGTATGAAGTGGCTCCAATGGATGTAGATCTTGACTCTTGCTTGAAGGTGATAGATCTTGAGTTTAATGCTAGCTTGAATCATGAACCCTACACCACAATTGTTAGCTCCAAAATAAACATGATGCATGAAGACTTTGACATGATGCTTGATGCTTGAATAATGTTCTAAAATGCTTGATAATCTTCCCTTGAATTCTATTGTGAACACTTGAATGCTTTTGTGAACTCAAACTTTCTATATGGATGAATACTTGAATGCTTGGGGTGAAAATGAGAAAAAGAAACTTGTATTTATACTTAATTATGCAAAATTCTTGAAATTACAACGCTACAAGCTGACATTAGATCTAGGAGAATAAAATACCACAAAGAATTTGAATTAATTTTAATTTTGGGCCACATGGGACTCATATGCCCAAGGTGGCATATTATTCCCATTAGGCATAATTTATGGGATCAACTTAAAAAATGCTTAGAAAGGTGTAGAATCCAGATTGGGAACCAAAACTCTAGGTGGGACTCATACACCTAAGGTGGCGTATGAGTCCCAAACCATCAAATCTGGCCCAAACAACCTAAAAACACCTAAATTATGATTGGATATTGATTTATGTCGGGATCATCCTCAAAAATATGCATTAAATGAGGCTTATGGGTGTAAAATAAGGCCATTTAAAGCATAAAGAAGCCCAATTATTTAATAAAACCCTAGAAAAGTGTGAAAGTGTGTTACAACACTCCAAATAAGGCACCATTAATCTCATTTAGTTTACAAGGGACCAAGACCTAATGTGAATATATTAGACATATTACAACACTAAATCAAGGCCATGTTAGGGAGTAATTTTTTCGTCATTACACTCTGTCTCTTTTTAGCATTGTAACCAATGCTTCTACATAATTCTCAATTTTATTTTGATCGAAGTGTCTATTGAGATGGGTGGTGATCTTGTCCATGAAGAGATCACTTACCATGAGGTTTGGAAGAAGGATAAGGATATTTGGACTATCCTTCAACGGGGAAAGCTTGTGAATTATGTAGAGGGTATGGTAGGCCATGACCCTAACATCTCCATGGAATTTTCCAACTCGTGGAAGGACAAAAGTATGGTTGTGAGGGACTACACTTTCTCCGTTAACATGGAGCTTATCACCAAGGTCATTGGTCCTTCCTATAAGGGACTTGTATCCCTATGAACCCCAAAGGCCACTATCAAAAGAAGTTGGAAAAAATTTGAAAAAAGGGGGGAAAATTAATTTACTATAGAATGACTTCAACAAAGATGACCTCCTAGGTGTTTAGAGAATAATGAAGGAAGTTCTAATGTAGTATGTTACTTTGGAAGGTAGGTTTAAGTGCTTCCACAATCACCTTTTTCCCATGCTTAATTTTTTTTGTTATAATGTGAAAATGAACATTGTGTTCTAGATAATGTCCTCTCTCGGACAATCTATCAATGTGAAAATGAAATCTTTTTTATACAAAAACCTTGTTTGATTGTGTGAGAATGAAGCCATCAAAGTAAGGAGAATAATACATTAAATTTATGAAGAACTTAATACGTCCTAGCCATTTTTTTACTTGAGACTATCCCTGTACACGCAAGGAAAGTATTCACCATGGTCGTATTATATGAATATCCAACAAGCACAACAAAAAAAAGAAATAATCAATGCCCCTTTCCTTTCTCTCTAAGTTATTTTAAATAGACATGATCGAGAGATCATTGAAATGGACCAATAAGATAAATCATAAGAAAATATCAAAATGAACAAACAACCAATGTTATTCATATCTCTTGCCAAAGGATGTGATGTTTTTATGGTGATTTCCAGCGATGATGTCCATTGTAGGAAAGATATATCCATAAGCCATGTTATTGTATGTTTGGCTAATTCTAACTGTTTGATAGGTTGTTGATATAAATGTTAACTTTAATGTGTTTAACCATGATCAAGACTTAAGATTTTTTCATTTTAAAGTTTTGTGTTTTGCTGATTGTTTTGCCTATTTCTATTTGTGTTGCCAAAGGTTGAGTGCAATGAACAATTTACTATGGGTGAAAGTTTATTGTAGATGAAAAAATGGGATGAGTGATTCTATTTTCCAAATATTTCAATGTTTTTAATATTCTTGAAATTTTTTGAGGTTGCTTTTTGATTATTTGAATGTTTGAGTTTTCAAGAAATTTGAGGTTGTTTTAGGCTTTGAATGTTTTCTAAATGTTTTGAGTTTCATATTGTCCAAATGATTTTGTATTTTATAAGGTTAGACTAAGAACAAGACCTAAGGAGGAAAAACCTAATGCCTTGAGGACTCATCAGAGGGCCTTTCCTATGTAAATGCATAGAGACAATGTAGTTCGACTGACTTTGACAAGCGATTGTTTATTGATTAAATATGAACATTGATGGATTGTAAGTTTATTATGAAGGACCACTAAAGGACTAACCTAAGTTGTGTGGGTGAATTGATGATGGCCTTTCCTATCTACATGCACAAAGGAAACATCATTCAATAAGCAATTTTTTTTTTTTTCAATATTTTGACATTTTTAAGGGTTTTGACTGGATTTGGATTTTTTTTGGTTTTCAAGATGATTTGAACGTTTTTGGATTTTGGTGATGTTTCAAATGTTTTTGGATTTTTTGAGATGTTATGAATGTTTTTGGATTTTGACAATGTTTTGAATGTTTTTATATTTTTGAATTTACAAATATTTTGATGTTTTTGGATTTTTTTGCCAATATTTCAAGTGCTTTTGGATTTTTGAGATTTGAATGTTTTTGGATTTTGAAGATATTTCATATATTTTTGTATTTTTGAGACTTTACAAATATTTTGATGTTTTTGGATTTTTTGCTTATATTTCAAGTGTTTTTGGATTTTGAAATGTTATGAATGTTTTTGGATTTTTACAATGTTTTGAATGTTTTTGGATTTTTGAGACTTTACAAATATTTTGATGTTTTTTGGAATTTTTTGTAGATATTTCAAGTGTTTTTGGATTTTTGAGATGTTATGAATATTTTTTGGATTTTGACAATGTTTTGAATGTTTTTGAGATTTTGACAATGTTTTGAATATTTTTGAGATTTTGAAGAATTACCTTAAGGGAATATACAAGAACCTGATCTAATGCAGGTATAGAAATATGCCCCCAGTTTGATGTGATAGACTACCTCGATATAGACAATAAAAACTAACGTTAGGAGTATGCCAAGTAGTACTAAAGGGGATAAATACCTATTGAGTGTGAAGCTATGGTATAGACACAATAGATGAAGGAATAAATAGGATAAATGGCTAAAAGATGGATGAAACCTAGATCATGATGTTTATATCACATTGTGAGATATTGGACATGGATCAAGATTTATTCAAAAGTATGATGCAAGTACCTGCCCCCAGTGTCTAGCAATGTTTTTTATTTCAATAGCAAATCAAGATAGTGAATGGATAATCATATGAAGATTTACAATAGATTTTATTGTGTAATAGGATTATTATGAAAATTATAGATATAGGTCATAGGACTACATGGAAATCACTGATAAGAACCATGCCAATATTTTTCGATGAGTAAAATTGAAGTATATACCAAACCTTTGCCAAGATCAAGATAATTTGGAAGATCTAAATAGCAACAGATTGGAGAGATGGAGGGAATATTGGACATATCATGAAAGGGATGAGATGTGTTGGTTATTTTTTTAGAACCAAAATTAATCTCAGTCCTAACCTATGAGCTTGCTATGACCTAGTTATCAATTAGGGTGAGGATTGGCCAACACTTAAGTAGAGTAATTACTACTCTACTTCTTCTTTTCGGGCTCTGTGAGACCCAGGGAGGGTAATCCCCTATATACTCATAATGTTTCACACTTGGTTAAGAGTATTTCCTTACATAGATGCACAATTTCATGAAAATCACTCTATCAAAGGCTCAACAAACCTCAAATAGGAGCGTTATTTATTTTCAAGAAGTGATCCTTCATACTTAGGGTTGGGACATTGTAATTTAAAGTATGTTAAATCATTCTTCATCTTAAATCCTAGGCCCAATTCAATATTGGCTCAACTGATCATAGGATAAACTGACCAGATAATCATTGCCTCATCTAAGGAAGAAAAATAATTATAACTATTAATGAATCGGTAATACAATCTTAATTGAAATAAATAAATTAGTGCACTATTAGAGTGTTACTTTGTAACATCTAACTCACTACTTTTTCAAAATACCACTTCCTTACTAAATCCTATACGGTTTCCTCATAAACCAATGAGTTCATTTCAACATTGAATTGAAGAACAAAACAAATTCATACTCTGTGCAAATTACAAAAGACAAATGAAGCTGTCATTAACAATATTCATTCATAACTTGGGAGAAAACACAGAGGAGAGTAAAATTCTGAAAAGCTAAAATTCTTCTTCATTTATGATATTTCATTGTAAAACATATTCAAGATTTATACATGGTATAATTTTCATCTTAGATTTTCTTCCAATATATCTACCAGAATACCTATTAACATTCTATTCTGCTACTAGAGCTAAGTATCTACTACGACCCTATTCTGGACTCAAAAATTTGAACTCTCATTTTCAGCCATGAAATCCCCTTTATATAACAAGGGAGCAACAAGCACCTGACTGAATTAGAATTTCAATTTCATTTTGAGTTCATTTCAAAAACCTAATTCCAACTAACAT
>VDFB02329006.1:0-27267 GCA_007258455.2 Sequoia sempervirens
TTAGGATATTTCTAAACCCTCTATATTTTGATTTTTTTTTATAAATATGGGTTCGTTTTAGGAAAAAACATCACCAAATTTTCCATATTTGATGATTTACAGTCATTTTCAGTTTGCCGATCTAAAAATACAACTAGGGTTTTAACCAATCCTCAGATTTTATAAATCCTCAATCTTATAAGTTTCTATCCTTTATTGAACCATAAATGCCCCTTGTGAAACCAAAAATCATATTAACCACATCTAAGTCATGTTTACATTATCAAGACTTGACATCCAAAGCTTTGGGGATTATTTTCTGAAGTTTTCTAAGGAAAGTTTCCTTTCAAGAGAGATAGAGCACTCTTTGTTTTATCTATATTGTACAGTGCAAAAAAACTCATCAACAATAATAACCACTGATCTAGTAGGATACTGAATGTCTTCTCCATCTATTATAGGGGCATGCAATTTATTTTTTACCTCAACACATTGACACAATTAATAATAGACTCCTTCATTATCTTCATATGTAATAACTGCATAAACATGTATTGTATTAATCTATGTATTAATAAGATGAACTTAGTAAACGATACAAAAATACAACAAAATAAGATAAAAATAGAACTATAATACCTAATCGAACTAGATCTAAAATCTAGTCAAATTCAACTAATGATTCCATCTTTGTGAGTTGTAGTGTTCCCAAAAATTGATACTTCTCAAGTGGTATTAGAGTTCTAGCACAACAATCATCAAACCACTCTTTTGAATCACACTTATTCCAAGCCTAATCTATACATGTAGAACAAAATCATGTCATTTACCTCATATGAATAGTCCATGAATGTACATTTGAGATTCTAAAAGAGTGGGGCTCACTCGATCTTATCAATGTACAACAATCCTCATATATTGCAATGTTAGTTTTATCTACCAACCAAAAAATTCTATAAATTTTATACTTACATTAATTACCTAGACCTATTGTAGCATTACACTATTTGACGATATATGTCACATCTATTGAATTTCTACTATATTTTTTACTTCAACTCTTCTACTGCTAAGGCTCTTTTAACACATGCTCATACTCTATTAAATTTAATATATGTTGAACATCCATCATCTTATGCATCCTAATCAACCAATAGAACATTTGGGAGTTCTTGAATGATTATGCATAATTTATTGACCATATCATATGCTAACCAATGTGATATTCTTGCTAGCCAAATTATCATAGAGCATATGAAAGAAGCCTTACAAAAGCTCTATAGAGTGTGCATGATCATCACTGATATAAAAATGATACTCCCTCAAAATCTTCCTATCTTCCTTCGTATTATCGAGTGCATGAATGAATTCTATATGCACAATTATAGGAACTTGATTGGAGTTGTAGTATTGCGACTAAACCTCATTATATGGTTGTAATGTATAATTCTTTGCAAACTCTATAATTGAAATGATGGTACCAAGTGGAAATTTGTCCTTTTATAACTTGAACTTTATTTCCAACCATCGAGCTCTTTGGGTATGTCTTGCTTACTCATACATTGTATTCTCTTAAAAAATAGACATAAATTGATATGCTGGTATATTTTCACTCATCAATTCACACTTTTTAACCTCTTTATCATCTTTTAGATGGTATTCTAGTGAATTATATTTTCTAAAAATTACTTGTTTATTTCCAATTGCATGTGTATTCTCCATATATACACAATTTTCAAGTACTGCAAGCCACCACAACTATCACATTTTTCATCTAAACATGATTTCTTGTAAAATAATTGTTCATCCACTGTTTCACATGATTTTTTTGAAATAAAATCTCTTGAAGATTTAGGTGGAGCCTTCATCATACACTCCTAAAAATTCCCATTAGTATGAAAACCTACACATATATGCTAATAAACATCATAATTACGAGAAAATTCAATATGTACTCTATGATAACAAGTTGTGCGTGTGTAATTTATGTTGACAAAAAAAATCACATTTCAAAATACCTTTGGCTAGTTTTAATTTGAGGATACATCTCTAAAAGCTTGGAGAAAATTTGTGTTTGAATCATATCCAAAAAATTATTTGGATGTGGCTCATGATTTTGACATCCAACTCTCTTTTTTACATCTCTTTGATTAAGTGATACTCTTGTGTTATTTTTCCAAAATTCTTTCATTTTGGATCTCAAGGCTTCAACTATAACTTATTATTTTGTGGGATTCTATAGAGAATTCCCATAGTTCATTGTTATTTGGTTGTTCAACTCTCTCATGCCTTCTAATGGCTGTCATTAGTGTTTTTTACTTATTTTTAGTGCTAGGCTTGTTTTCTTTATTAGGAGAGCTTTCTTTGTTTGATTACTTACTATTGTTGATTTAATTACATGTCATATAACACTACCATCTTTGGTACATGAGGTGGAAGCCACACATGAATACAAACTCATTAGATTATTTACAATAGATTTTTCACTATTATTATCCAATTTTCTTAGGCCAAGTATCTTCATTATGGGTCTAAAATTAGGATTTCTCATTATTTCAATGAACAATTGACATCTTCCCATTTGGTTTACATTTTCAAAAAATATTTTCCATATTTTGGTCATATTTCTTAAACAAGTACATTTGGGAGGAATATTATCAACCATCGATTTTAAAACATTCTCATCAATTTCAATTAAAAACTTAGGTTTTCTATGCAAAATTATAGGAGGTGTTCTCAATGGTAAACTTGACTCAATATTTGGAATGTTTATTGTATTTTCAATATTTGAAGTGTTTATAGTGTTTTCAATATTTGAAGTGTTTATAGTATTTTCAATAGGTGAAGGAGGAATTTATTTAATATCATCTTCAAATGTGAAATATGATGTACCTTCAACTGTTGGATTCAATTTCCTCATTACACAAATATTTTGCATTCATTTCCTTTATTTCTCCAAATTCTTCTCCTTTATGCCTTAAGTAGATGCTTCATGTTTATCTTCAATTGGAAAATATGATATATCTTCTTCTATGGTGTTCAGTTTATTAATTTTATGAAGTAACCTCATTCATTCCCTTTTGTTTATATTCTCAGCTTCATGTTACTCCCATTTTTAAGTCTTTTGTCATTTCCTTTACATAAAGATGAATTCTATATCGATCACATGAATAAGACATGGAGATTATTTGATTCATGGTACGATAAAGAATCAAAATAAAATCATAAAAATATTGAAAGAATACAAATATTGTTCAACACTTATCAAAATATGATCTACACCACTCACTTGAGGACTCTAGGTTAGGATGGAGTGGAATCTTAGACCCATTCACTTGTATGGTAAGTTATGATAAGGAAATGAGAGATTAAGGAAATGATAAGTCTATTCCTAATTAATATAATTATGAAGTGTTCTTTTACTAGTGGGGTTTTTCTCATAAGGATTTCTTGCATAAAATATTATATCTCATGTGAAAGTAGTTTTATATGATTTCACGTGCCTTTCCTCTTTGCTACTAGATTATTTTTTGCAATGCATATAACTCTATTGATCACATTATTTTAAGGATTCATAATATCCTAGATTATTGATTATCTATATTAGGACTACTTTCCCAATAAGTATGACGTCATGCGATGCAATATGTATAAATAGAAAGATAAACCATCTATGACGTCATGCGATGCAATATGTATAAATAGAAAGATAAACCATCTCTCTATTAGTATGTAGTGAACATGAACCTATAGATTTCACAAGAAAAATAATAACATGTAGTTGTAGCACAAGCAGTAAGATCCTTCTAAGGCTCACACATTGACACCTAGTATACAAAAATCATCGATTACTATAAAATAAGTAACCATAAATCCTCAATAACACAAAAATAAAAATCAATATCATAATTTCATCTTGGGGATGGTTGGTTAATCATCTAAGCTTATACCCTATGCATTCTTTTACTTTTTTTATAGCCATATTTAACAATACTTAGAGAGATAAAAAGTAAGGGTTTACAAAACATTAAATTTAGAACAAAATTTTGGGGGAATGGATCTAACACTCCAAGTATTAGATATAGTCCCCTATCTTGTAGATTTGAATCTTCCCCTTAAAATTGACTCATAAAGAATATTAAGCCTAGGACTTTATGTATAAGTTTTAACTTCTATTCCAATCAATTCAAAATAAACCTAGAAGATCCTAAAACCTTTATATTGAGTTTGCACGCAAATTTCCTAAGTGACTTGTTTTGTGAATTCACTTTCCTACTTTTCTCTTTATAAATCTATTATTTATATATTTTCAACCATTAAATTTCAAACATAAACTATGATTAGAAAGGGGAATGAACAAAAGGGACAAAGGAAAATATGACACACCTTGAAATCTAGGATTTTATTTCTTAATTGTATGGCGCTATCTAGTTCATTTTTGCATTCACACTTCTCCAAAATATGAGTTTTTCACCAACTTCCTTATTATAATGTTCAATTCTCTATCAAAATAATACAATTACTAAAACATATGAAAACAACAATTGTATGTTATCAAATTTAAACATAAAGCATGATAATCATAATTTCAAATCTTCAATACATGAAAAATTTAGTTCATACTATCAGAATCAATCTAAAAACATAAAAATTGGTTCTTCTACATTAAAAAAGAAAAGAAAAGTGGCGGAATTACCAAACAATGATTCATATTTTTTTTAAACCATGAAAAGTGTGTTTTTTTGTTAGATAAAATATATATTTTAGGTAAAAATAGAGTATGTGGGTCCATAATTATAGGATCCACATGCCTTTTTACCATTTTTTGGAATTCCAACAAATGTGAGAATGTTATAGCATGCTCAAATTTATACCTACTCTAAATATTCCAATAGGGAGAGAGGGAGAGGGATATAATGAGGGAGAGATAGAAGTGGAGAGAGAAAGAGAGAGGGAGGAGATATATAGAAATTAGTAAAGGGAGGGAGAGAGAGAGGAAATATGAGATAGAGAGAAGTAGAGATAGGGAGGGAGGGGGAGAGATAGCTCTATAAATATACAAATAGAGATGGATATAGGAGGGAGAGATAGGGAAATATGAGAAGACATAGAGGGGGATATAGAGAGAGATAAGGGAGGGGAGAGTGGAGAGATAGGTCTAGAGAGAGGGGGAGAGAAAGAGGGGGGAGGGAGGGAGGGAGATAGGAGGGAGGGAGGGAGAAAGAATATAGGAGGGAGGGTGGGAGAGGTGGAGAGAGAGGGATATATAGGTATAAACATATATAAATAAATATTAAGAGAGGGAGAAAGGGATAGAGAAGGGGGGAATATGGAAAGATAAAGAGGGAGAGATAGGGAAGTATGAGAGAAAGAGAAAAGAGAATGAGGTATGGATAGGGGAGATAGGAAGGGATGGAGGGAGGGGACAAAGAGAGGTGGGATAGATAGGTCAGAGATAAATAAATATATATATGGAGAGAGATAGAGATGGAGAGGGAGATAGGGAGGGAGGGAGGGAGAGGTAGAGAAATGGGGGATAGATAGTTCTAGATATAGAAAATTGGAAATGGAGATAGGGAGAGATAAGGACGAGTAGATCATAGTAGGGAAATATGGAGAGAGAAAGAGAGAGACAAAGAGGGAGAAATGGGGAAATATGGGAAGAGAAAGAGAGATAGAGAGAGGTAGAGATAGAGAGGGAGAGATAGGGAAGGAGGGAGGGAGGTAAAGGAGGGAGGGAGAGGTAGATAGAGAGAGGGGGATAGATAGGTCTATAGATAGACAAATAGAGATGGAGAGAGGGAGAGAGGGAGAGAGGAGGGAGAGATTATAGGGTAATATGAGGAGAGAGGAATTTGGGAAGAGAAAGAGAGAGATACATAGAGATAGATAGGGAGAGGTAGAGAGATAGGTCTAGGGAGGGAGAGATAAATCAATATATAGAGGGGAGAGGGAGAGGGGGAGAAGGAGATATATTTATAGAGCAAGCTATTGAGAGATAAAGAGAGATAGGTAGATAGAGAGAGATAGGGAAATAGAGGTAGAAAAAGATATGAAGAGAGAGAGAGAGAGAAAGAACAATATATGGAAAGGGAGAGATATAGAGAGAGATACAAAGAGAGAAATGATGAGATAGAGAGAAGTAGAGATAGACAAATAGAGATGGAGAGAGAAATAGGAGGAGATAGGGAAATGTGGGAATAGAAAGAGAGAGAGGTAGAGATAGAGATGGAGGGAGGGAGAGATAGATCTAAAGAGGGAGAGAGAGCTAGAAAGAGATGGAGAGATAAGGAGATAAAGATAAAGAGAGAGAGATAGAAGGAGAAATATGTAGAGAGTGATAGAGAGACAATTAGAGAGATAGATATAGATGTTTGTGAAGAGGGGGAGTGGGAGAGAGAGGGAGAGAAGAAGATAGAGGTAGAGATGCAGAAAGAGGGAGAGAAGGAGGAGATAATATATTTTTACTTCACATAAATGTGAGTGTGTTATAATGTACTCACATTTGTATCTTCTTTGGGTATTACCAACCCTTAGGATTGGATTTTTCTTGGGAATTATCCAACACAAAGATTTGGACTTGCATGTCAATACCCACAGACATGTTTTCTACAAAATATAGAAAAATTAACTAAATATTGAGTTGCTCTCCATCAGGTTTGTATGTATTTTAATATCAAGTTAAAAAATACCACAATAACAGTGAACTCTCTCTTAGATTTCTAACCATGTATTTTTTCTACATTTTAAAAATGCTAACGTTTTGATCTTTAATTTTTTTTGCTAGTGTCTCCATTTTTGGTGAATAACCTATGTATGGTATTTTTACTTTCATTTATTATCCATTCATTGAAATTTTCAACAAATTGCATTTTATATTGATTAGAGGATGGCGTGCGCGAGTGAGAAAAGGAGAGTCTCAGGCATTTTGAATTTTTTTGAAGAGGATGGAGATGGTAGATCAGACTCAGATGATGACGATGAGTTCTTCCTGAGTTATCCCAATGCTGGTTTAGCTATTTATGAGTCGTTTATGGCTGGTTCTCCTGCCCCTGTGTTGTTTGGATGCCTTCATTTTTTAGGTGTTGTTCAAGCGAGTTGGGTCTATCCGTGTTTTGAATTTCATAGGTTTGATGCTGATCTTTTGTTTGCTTTGGGAGGCTCATCTCTCCCTGCCAGTCCCTAGCTGCATTGCCTATCTAGAGGTTGCTCTTTGCTAGGTGGTTCTGTTGCGAATGAAGATTCTTGTGCTTTGGGGTCTATGGTGTGGTCTTTTCCTCTTGCAGTTTTATGGTTTTTTGTTGGCTTTATTTCAGCGGTTGATGTCCCTCCTTTGGTGCTTGGGCTCTTCTAGTAGTGTGGAGCTTTTGAAGCTACCTTCCCTTAGGAATACCAGTTTGGCTCGTTATTGTGGAAGCTTGACTCTTTCTTTGTTCTTATTTTTCCTTTTCCCACGAGCTGCAACAATCCTTCTTCTCTATTGGAGGTTGATGATCTATTGTATGTGGTGGAAGCCTAGGCTTGGTCCTTGGTTTCATTCAATGTGGTTTTTGTTTCTAAAGGATGGGTGTCTGGCCAAAGTTTCTTGAGTTGTTCTTTGTGGTGCCCTCGCGGGCCTTGGAGCTCAAATTTCTTTGTTGTTCTACAATGTCTCCGTGAAGGAAAATATTGTTGTGCTTGATATTTTAATTGTATGAAAAGTATTGGTTTAGGTGAGCTTTTTGGCACATTGGTGCTTGATATTTGCACTATTAAATTTGACCTGTTGAAGCTTCTTACTGCTTATCCATTTGATGGGGGGACGACATTCTCTGGCTAGGGGGAAGTCTTCATTATTGCTTTGGATTTGCCTTGTGGGGTTGATGCTCCTTTTTCAGGGGTTCCCTTGACTGATAGGATGAATGTTTTTCTCTTTTTTCCTCTCTGTTGGTGTTGGGGCTTACTACTGGCAACAGTGTGCATGTCTCCTTTCAGGTCTTATTCGATGTTCTTGTCTTTTATTCTCCAGTGGGGTTGGGGATTGTTGTTTTCTCCTATGTTCCCTTGTGGGTCTTTGAGGTTTTTAGCCCTTCCTATTTCTTGAGTTGCTTTGTGGTTGTGGATGTGCAGTTTGGATCTTTCTCTCTTGTTGCTCTACTTTGAATTTTCCATGTTGATGACAATAGTCCTTCTCCTTGATGTTGGGTTCCACATTTCTGTGCTCAGTAGTAGCTTTGTCTTGGTAAAATTTTCAGCTATTTCGTATGCCTTTTGTGAAATCATGAACATGGTGCACGAGGAATTCTACAATGTCCTCCTTGCTAGAAGGGTGTTCCCCCTTGTTGGTTTGTTGATGAGTGTCAAAGGTGTTGGGTTTACTCTTGTTTTGTAGCTTTGCTTGTTATTGATGATCTTCAAAGGTGTTGGGATCACCAATATTTTGATTGTTTTAGGAGAGGTGGTTTATGAGTTAATGTATTTTAAATTTTTGTGGGCTCTATTAGTTGATTCTCTGGTTAGTCTGGCTCCTGTTGGGGTTGGTTTATAGCTTTTTTGAGGAAGCTATATGTGATGTTGGAGTATGCCTTTGTGGGTTTATTTTTTTGGAAATTCTACCTTGCTTGTGCAAAGCTTGCTGATGTCTCCGTTGGTGGGGTTGCTTCCTAAGTTCCTGTTGACTCTGTTAATTGATTCTCTAGTTGTTCTAGCTCCTGTTGGGGCTGGTTTGATAGCTCTTTTGAGGAAGTTGTACGTGATGCTGGAGGATTCCTTTGTGGGTTTATTTTTTGGAATTTCTACCTTGCTTGTGCAAGGCTTGTTGATGTTTCTGTTGGTGGGGTTGCTTCTAAAGTTCTCATTGAAGGCCTAGGTGCTCTTGTTGCCCATGGTTACTATGTGTACTCTCTATGGGGGCATGTGCTACCTTCATGGCTCTTCAGAGGGTGTCTCCTATTGAGGTGGAGAAGGGTTCTAAGAGTGGGGTGGGTTGCTTACACTTCTTCAACAAGTCTTCTCCCTTGTAGCTCCAATTGAGGTGGAGACCAATCCTATCGAGGTGGAGTTTGGGTATGTTGGAGACTCTTTGCTATCATGGATAGGGTTCTCATGATAACTTCTCTCATGGAGGCGAAGAGGTAAGTTGGATGGCGGAGTTTATTTGCTTCTTCAACTATTTTGCGGTGTTCACATTTGAATTGGGATCTATTAGAGTTAAGAGTGTTGTGAGATCGTTGCCTCATGATCTTTTGGTTTCAAAATGTTTTACAATTTGCAATAATTGGATGGAAGAAAATTGGTTATTGGAGAGGATTAGTTATGGCTCTGAAATGTGGCTTTCTGAGCATAAGGCTTGTTCTTGGTTGGTAGTTTTGAAGAGAGTGCATGGTCTCAAACTTTCAAAGAATTCTTATCTTCTGGTGGTTGGGAGTGGGGTTGTCTTTCCCACTCTTGGAATAGTTGTTGTTACCATTGAACTGGCCTAGATTGGAGGAATTTGGTCTCGGTTTGGTGATCAAAGGGATTTGTTAGCTAATCGCGAATGATTGGCATTATTCCTATGTTGTTTCTTGATATTGCTACTCTGCTTTTTGGCCGGTTGGTTTTATATTCCAAAGCTGCTATTTCAAAAGAGCTCTACTATGGTTTTTGGACTTGCTGGTATATAGTGGACTTGATATAAATGGTCTTCATGATTTAAGAACCATTGTAGTAATCTCTTTTTATTATGTATAGTGGTTCCGCTAGTTCTGATTCTATTTTTTGGCTTGAGTGCCTCCCTGGATATGTTGTTTCCTGATATGATATGGCTACTCTGCTCTTTTTGTCGGTTGGTTTTATTATTCTGGACTGTTATTTCCAAATAGCTCTGCTATGGTTTTGGACTTGTTGGTATATGGTGGACTTGATAAATGGTCTTCATGATTTAAAGAACCATTGTAGTAATCTCTTGATTTTTATTAGGTTCAGTGATTCCTTAGTTATAGTTCTATTTTTTGGCCTGTGTGCCTCCCTAGATATGTTGTTTCTTGTTTTTGGCTGGTGGTGTTGTTTTACCCACCCTGTTTTCCTTTAAGTCATGGTTGTACCATGGGATTAGGGCCCTTCCCCTACTTATATAATCAAAAACATACATTTTTCTAAAGTAGAATCTATTCTATACACATTCAAAAATTATTAAATTCAATTAATTTAAAAAAAATTAAATTTGATGTCAATTTTTTTTATTTTTCAAGATAATGTCCACTTTGAAAATTAGTGAAAAATCATATATTCATAAAATAATTATAAATAGGCATAAACTTCCATGGTATTGGCTAATTTTTTTCATTGTAGCGATATTTGAAAGAATTTTAAAAATAACATTTCAAGGGGAGCACACTAGACACTATGTTATGTTTTTTTCCAAAAAAGGAGCACTTTGTGTGCTCCCCCTATTTCAACCCCTTAATATCCACCATTTTAAAAATAAATCAGTAGTTTAGAAAGTAGATTTAGATCACTACAACTCTTTTTTATGTTACATCTTCAAATTTTGAGCATAACTATCTTCAATTTCTCATCCAATATTAATTTTTTTTGAAGAAAGTGGTCACTTAAAACTCCGTTTGATCCCCCATTTCCATGTGCTTACCCCTGTCCCTCTATACCTCTATCTTTGTATCTTTCTCTCTCACACACACTCCCTATTTCTCCCTCCTTATCTTTATTTCTCTATATCTCCCCCTCCATCTCCCTCTTCTTCTCTTTTTATACCTTTCCCTCCCCCCCTCTCCTTCTCTCTCCCTCTCTACCTATCTCTCTCCATTTCTACCTCTATATCTCTTTCTTCCCCTCCCTATTTCTCTACTCTCTCTCTCTCTCTCTATCTATCTCTACTCTCTCTATCTCTACTCTCTCTCTCTCTCTCTCTCCCTTCTCCTCCTCTCCTTGTCTCTCCCTCTCTACCTATCTCTCTCCTTTCCCTTACTCTGCCTCTTATCTCTCTCTTTCTCTCCCCCCTCTATCTTTCCCAAGTTATATTTATTTCTAGCTATTTCTAGATATATTCTTGTTTAGACCTTCTTTTTGTGGTCATTTAGTATTATACTACAACAAAATGTTATCTACATTTCTTCATGACATTAATTAGTTTTCCTTCATATACTTTCATATATATTATACAATTTTTAAATTACAAATATTATATCATTATATATATGTATATAAGAATATATATAAGATTATATATACATATACATATACACATAATTTTAAAATAAAATATATATTTTAATACATATTTATAAATATTTGAATATTATATTTAATGATTAATTTAACATACATAAAACTTTCAAATTTATATTATAAGCAAAATCACATTATTATATTCTACTATTATTGCTATTCCCTTATAATTGTGTCTCTCAAAGGCTGTGCATTCCTTCAAATGACGTGGATGGGAATCATAAATTTTTTGACAAGATTGAAAAAGTTGTTAAGTTGAGACAAAACAAATCTTTTCAACTTCAACAATGCGAATGGAATTTTGGCCTCACACGTCTCCCTCTAAATTTGGTTTAAGATTGACAATAAGACTACATACCTAATCACTTCCACTCAACCTTCAAATTTGGTCTTATTTTTTCAATTTTAAATTGTATTTTATAGTTTTAAAAGTTATTATATTCTATAGTTTCACTTGTTATTGTAAATTAATAGTAAATAATAAATATTATAAGAAAATATGATAGAGTAGTTTAATTTATAGTATATATCATTTTATAATATTTGTTATTTAAATATTAATTAATATAAATATATTTAAAAATAGAATAGAAATGATTTTATATTTTTTACAATGTTTTTAACTTTTAAAACATAAGATTAATTGAATATTTTTTAATATCAACTTACAAATTTAGTTTTATTATAATATTATGCAATCGATTTTCATGACTTTCAATAGAATTATCTTACAGTGGCTGTGCCTTTTATTTAAAAAACTAGTAATTATTGTTATCTATTGTTTTATAATTTCATATACCTAATACTAACACAAGTTTATAATTACATAGAGATCAAGAAGGGTCATTGAAAATTGTAAATAATGCAATCATATTTTTATTTATTTATAACATACAAAGTTAAACGATGCTAATAGTTTGGTTCTTTTACTGTATGCAACTAATTTTCTTGTGCGTGTACTATGTTGGCATCTAATTTGATTGTTCAATTGTGCTTTAATCTTAGCCCCCTTTATACATCATAGCCTAGTTTTTCTATGAGTTATAGTGGATTTTCCAAACTTTCCTAATGGATCTCCCTTGATCAAAAGTGTTTTGATTGTCGCTCCCCTTCACTCCCCATGTACTTGTCATGTGTTAAAAGTTACAAAGATCCCAATAGTTTCATAGTGTAGGGTGTTTTATAATCAAATTTCTAAGGATTGTACCTATGTTAAACTTTTAGGGTTTCCCTTCCTAGGATTCCTTTTTTGATTGTTATTGTTGGAATATTGGACTTCCCATTCAAGGATATTTTCCCCTAAACCCTACCTTCATCTCATTTTTCTATTAGGGTTTTACATTTTTCCTTCCTAACATCTCTTTCCTCTAACCCCTACTCTTTGCCTTTATCCATGTCTAAGTTGTAGAATTTTCCTTATTGGCATGTTTTTCATAGTAACTCCTTGATCCTTGAGCCCCAATCCATAAAATTCTAAAAACCTCACATTTTATACTATTCACTCCCATCTACCTCACTATTAATTACTAGATTTAACACTACAACTACTCCAAGGGGATTTTCCTACCCAAAATATTTATCCATCTTAAGGGCACAAATTTAAATGTACATCGAGAAATTGAGAATGAAGAATGCCATGTTGTCATTGATTTGATGGTTACATTTTTGACATAGATAATTTCTATGCAAGTTCCATGCAACCATTTTAGTAGGATTTTTGGGATCTAAGCTAACTTTGCACACCTCATTCATTGACCATTATTTTCTCTTTGATTCTCAAAGTAATGGGGTAATCAACATGCCACTATATATGCTAATTTATTTTCCAAAAGGAAGGTCCATCATTTCATGTTTCCACACAACTACAAGCCAAAGGAACTTCTATGGTTTTACATCTTGCAAATATAGTTTCCATTAGAGCACTAGATATTTGTAAATCTTAATGAGGTTAATATTAAGTTATTCTTGTAGTTGAATGTCTCCATGGTTCTCTTTGTAGATTTTTTGGGAAGCTATAGCTTAGGGTTTCCTCTTGTCAGCTCGATAGTATGAATGTAATAGGTATTTGATGAGGGAGACAACATTCTAATGCATTAAATTTTTTGTAATGGTCATTTCCTTATTACATATGAATTTCCATAGTATGTTCAATTATTTGATATCATATTTTTGGCATATGTTTATGCATAACTCATAGTATTTTATAATTTCAATTTGTTATCTCTCATGGTGTGTTGTGACTCTGTGACCCAATGAATAGGCACAATATTGGAGGATATGATCTATCGTACACATAAAATAAAGAAATCATTTACTAATATATTAGGTGTAGGAATTAGTTTGTATGCACTTCTTGATTCAACACTATAACCAAGGAAAACATCCTTAATGATCCTTTAATTATTATGATCTAAATATGAACATGTTTGTGTATACCCACATCCTTCTATTACGTAGTGATATTGTTATCATCTTAAGAGAGGCTATGTTAGTAGGTTAGTCATTATCCTAGTAAAAATATTTGGGGTCAGGAGTATACTAGGTACTGTTGCATTAGTTTATCCACTAGTCTATCTTTAGTTGTAGTTAATATTATTCAAGATACATCTAGGGAAGCCCCTAGGTCTAGTTAAGATTGAAGTTAATGAAGTTCTTACTCACCTTAGTAAATTGGTCTAATATTACCTTACTTTATCATGACTTATAGGTTTATTGCTCTAAATTTAACACCTATGGTACTTAGAGAATAGCCCAACTTTAGGGTTTTGGAACTTACAACTCTATATACCAATACACTCCAATCTTATGTGCATATATACATATTAGCATCATGATATTTAAAAATTACCTAGACACAAACTAAATTCCTTAATACCTTTATACTAGGCTTACACTTGGCTCTTGTGCACATAACATAAGATAACAAACATTTGTATGAGTTGTTTCTTAGCAAATTATACTACATCATAAGGATATGCATTTTTTAATGGGTAGTTCGTTGTTATAACATCTAAATGAAAGTTTATACCATCTAATCATTAATATTTAATCAAGATCTACTTATTTTAATAATTAGAGATATAATTCATTCAAACATGCAATTGAAATAGTTTTATTAACCCTTGAAATTCTACCTAAAAGTTGGCGAAGATTTGAAATGCCAATTTTAAGCCCAGTGCCAAAGGGTAATATATAAAGCTTTCCTATATTAACTTTTTCTATTTTGTAGGTTTATTTAACCTCATGTTGTAGGGTGTACAAGGCTTTTTTTGTAATGATGGAAGGATTTAATGCTACATACCTGGCTCGTGCTAATCCTAGCATCTTTTCACTAGAGATAAGCAAACAAGATGATCATAGCAAAGCACACCTTGCATCATCAATTGGCCAAGTGTGCGGTTAGAGATATTTAAACATTCCCCATGACATTTTCATTCTTCAAGGCTGCATTTTTGGGTTTACCTGTAGGCTTTCTCAAGTATCTATGTTTCTTGAAGAACCTTCAAGTGAGGAAGGCGAAACTTGCATGTGTCTCTAGGCTTGCAGTAGTTGTATGAGGTCTATCATGGAGTATTATCCATGAAACTAAAAAGTTTTTTTTTCCAATGTAGGAATGAGAGGAGCCTTTCTCAAATAGGATTGGGGATGATCAACTACACTTGGTTTTTAAGGTACATCATTATCAATTTCACAAAGGAATAAAGCGGGTAATAGGGGATGAGATTCTTTATCCTCAGGAAAGGAGGATTTTGTTCCCTTCTCAAATGTTATATGTTTCTCTTTCAAACATATTTGATTTGGCACAATCTCTTCCATTGCTCAAGGTGATTGTCAGTAAGGTTTTTTGGAAAACAATGGTTTGCAAAAAGCTGTGTAGGGGTATGACCTCTGGAAGGGAAAAAGGTACATTGGGGGACTTTTCCCTCGACATTTTCTTTTACACAGGTATGCATATACTTTTGTGTATGATGTCATAAAGAATACCCTTGAGATGCAGAGCTCGAGGTATTTGCAATAGTACCTTGATAGGCTTACTGTGGAATTAGATGAAGAATTGATAGAATGAATAAGGACAAGGGTGAATGCGATATTAGTTTTTCTTTCACACAAGCATCATGAGCCTGTACTCTCAGTTGTGGCCTCTCAAGACCCTATGGTTGCAGTGCGTCAAGCTTCTCAGGAGGTGCTGGAAAAAGAAAATGTGAGTAGTGCTCATTTCTAGAATCATGGTGCCATCCCTAACCTGAATGTAGCCCCATTTCAACAGGGTGGATTTGAAGACTTACATGAATTTCAAGATGAAAATGAAGTGCAAGTAGCTTAGATGGAGGAGTAATGGTGATGCATCAATCTAGGTTTTGTGTCTGTTCATATTGAATTGTTGGTTTGGGTATGGTATAGAAAGGAATCCAATATGGGATGTTAATATGAATTGTAATTTCACTGTTGGGTGCTAGAATTGTAAGTAGATAATGTATTTAGTCAAAAAATTTGGGGGGTTAAATTGATTATCATCTTATTGTCTGGCTGAGTAATAGCTGACATAAAGTTTTGTACAATCTAAACTATTTTTAGATATATTAATATATACAGGTATAATGCCTTTTTCTTAAAAAAAAAGAAGGTAATTAAAAAATGTGCTATCCATTCACTAAGTATTAAGTTTTTAATATTTATTAGAAATTTTCTCATTAGAATTATTCTCATGTGAGTATATTTAGTCATACTTCTATTACATTATTACTTATATTTTGAAAGCACCTTAAGTTATTTACTATAATTGTTGTGATTAATCTAAATTGTTATCATATGCACTATATTTTTTTAGTTCTCAAACTAAAATAACTAACTTGTTATAATATGTTGGAGGAAATTTTTAATGTATTTTTCTCGATTGATTATGCTAGCTTGAATTATAGTTTTATTAATGATCTATTTTGATGTTTCACATTTTTGCGATTGTGAGGATTGAGTAGAATTTGAGGAATGCCAATTTTTTTTTTATAAATAATGCAATCATATTTTTATTTCTTTATAACATACAAAGTTAAACTATGCTTCTAGTTTGGTTCTTTTACTATATGCAACCAATTTTCTTGTGCATACACTATGTTGGCATCTAATTTGACTATTCAATTATGCTTTAATCTTAGCCCTATCTTTATACATCGTAGCCTAGTTTTCTATTAGTTATAGTGGATTTGGAAAAATTTCCTAATGGATCTCCCTTGATCAAAAGTGTTTTGAGTATTCCTCCCCATCACCCCCATGTAGTTGTCATGTGCTAAAAGTTACAAAGATTCCAAAAGTTTCAAAGTGTAGGGTGTTTTATAATCAAATTTCTAAGGATTGCACCTATGTTAAACTTTCATGGTTTCCCTTCCCGGTATTCCTTTTCTGATTGTCATTGTTGGGATATTGGACATCCCATTCATGGATATTTTTCTTTGAACCCTACCTTCATCCACTTTTTCTATCAAGGTTTTACATTTTTCATTCTTGGCATCTCTTTCCTCTAACCCCTACTCTTTGCATTTATCTATGTCTAAGTTGTAGAATTTTCCTTGTTGGCATGTTTTTTATAGTAACTCCTTGATCCTTGAGCCCCAATCCATAAAACTCTAAAAACATCACATTTTGTACTATTCACTCCCATCTACCTCATTATTAATTACTAGATTTAACACTACAACTACTCCAAGGGGATTTTCCTACCCAAAATAGTTATCCATCTTAAGGGAAAAAAATTAAATGTACATCGAGAAATTGAGGATGAGGAATGTCATGTTGTCATTAATTTGATGGTTATATTTTTGACATAGGTAATTTCCATGCAAGCTCCAAGCAACCATTTTAGTAGGCTTTTTGGGATCTAATATAACTTTGCACACCTCATCCATTGACCATTATTTCCTCCTTGATTCTCAAAGTAATGGGGCAATAAAAATTTCACCATATATGCTAATTCATTTTCCAAAAGGAAGGGCCATCATTTCATGTTTCCACACAACTCCAAGCCAAATGAACTTCTATGGTTTTACTCTTGCAAATATAGTTTCCATTAGAGCACCATATGTTTGTATATCCTAATGAGTTTAATATTGTAAATGATTCTTGTAGTTGAATGTATCCATGGTTCCCTTTGTATATTTTTTGGGAAGCTATAGCTTAGGGTCTCTTGTTAGCTCAATAGTATGAATGTAATAGGTATTTGATGAGGGAGACAACATTGTAATGCATTACAATCTTTGTAATGGCCATTTCCTTATTACATATGAATTTTCATTGTCTAGGATGGATAACTAAGTATGTTCAATTATTTGATATCATATTTTTGGCATATGTTTATGCATAGCTCATAGTCTTTTGTAATTTCAATTTGTTATCTCTCATGGTATGTTGTGACTCCATGACCCAATGAATATGCATAGTATTGGAAGAAATGATCCACCATACAAATAAAATAAAAAAATCATTTACCAATATACTAGGAGTAGGAATTAGTTTGTATGCACTTCATGATTTAACACTATAACCAAGGAAAACATCCTTAATGATCCTTAAATTATTATGATGTAAAGCTTCATGTTTGTGCATACCCACATCCTTCTATTATGTAGTGATTCTTATCATCTTAATAGAGGCTATTGTAGTATGTTAGTCCTTAGCCTAGTTAAATTATTTGGGGTCATGGGTATACTAGGTACTATTGCATTAGTTTATCCACTAGTCTATCTTTAGTTATAGTTAATCCTATTCAAGATACATCTAAGGAAGCCCCTAGGTCTAGTTAAGATTGAAGTTAATGAAGTTATTAGTCACCTTAGTAAATTGGTCTAATATACCCTACTTTATCATGAGTTAGAGGTTTATTGCTCTAAATTTAATGCCTATGGTACTTAGAGAATAACCCAACTTTAGGGGTTTGGAACCTATGACTGTGTATACCAATACACTCCAATCTTGTATGCATATATAAATATTAGTACCATGATATTTAAAAACTACCTATACACAAACTAAACGCCTTGATACCTTTATACTAGGCTTACACTTGGCTCCTGTGCACATAACATAAGATAATAAACATTTGTATGAGTTTTCTCTTAGTATATTATACATCATAATGATATGTAGTTTCTGATGGGTAGTTCATTGTTATAACATCTAAATGCAAGTTTATACCATCTAATCATTAATATTTAATCAAGATCTACTTATTTTAATAATTAGAGATAGAATTTATTCAAACATGTAGTTGAAATATTTTTATTAACCCTTGAAATGCTACCTAAAAGTTGACTATCAATATGTAATAAAGTTTTAATATTTGAATTTTTGTTTCTTAAAGTAATTCAAAAATGTGTTCTCCATTTACTAAGTATTAAGTTTTTAATATTTATTAGAATTGTTCTCATGAGAGTATATTTAGTCATACTTCTATTATACTATTAGTTATATTTTAAAAGGACCTTAACCTATTTACTACAATATAGTTGTGACTAATCTAAATTGTTATCATATGTATTATAATTTTTTAGTTCTCAAACTAAAATAACTAACTTGTTATAATATGTTGGAGGATATTTTTAATGTATTTTTCTCCATCGATTATGCTAGCTTGAATTATAGTTTTATTAATGATCTATTTCAATGTTTCACATTTTTGCAATTGTGAGGGTTGAGTAGAATTTGAGAAATGCCAAAAAAAATTCTAAATAGTTATATTTGTCATTGACTAATTTTAGAATATTTAGTATGTATGATTAATAAGATTTGATAAAAATAATAATTAAAAATTCTTCACTTTTATTGATTTTAATAAATTAAACATTTTTATGACAATTTATATTTTTCTATCAATTAAAATATAAAAAAAACCAAGCTATTATAAAATTTTCATATGACAAAGAAAGGTGACCATAAAATTCAAATTCTACTTCTAGGTTGTTAAGATGATTCAAAGAATGTCTATTTATTCATAATAAAATTTAAAATTTAAGCTATAACAATCCATTTATTTGTAATTTTTATTAGGTGAGTGGAATGAAAATGTGTCAATTGAAACCACTTTCATGGGATTTTTATAATGTTTCTAATAAATTTCAAATTTTGATAAATAATAAAAAATTATTAATATTTTCAATTTTTTTTTTAAATTTTATATAAGTAATATTAATCATTAATGTTATTTTTTAAATCAAGTATAATTATGATGATAGATTTAATCAATTATTATGATATAAAGAAGTAACTCATTATAATAATATGTATCGCCTCATGTTGTTGATACTCTTATGTGTTGGTTTGATACTTGGTTTGTGATGGTGATTAGTTCACCGACTTGGTTGTGTGTGGATTCATAGTTTGGTTGGTTTGTTGCACTTGACATTACTATGATGTTTGATGATACATTATGTGGTGGTTATATTATTTGGTTATGCTATGGTTTTCCTTAATATTATATGTAGTGATGTTGTGATTCTATGTTGCTATGGTTTTTGATGTATTTTCTAGTGAGTCTTGGTGAAAGGACGGAGTAGCATCACTCGCTTGCGAGTGCCCTGCTACCCCTCGATTACCTTTCACGGTGTGTCTGCAATAGAGATTTGCATGTTACTTGATGTTTGTTTGTATGCAGGAATTGTAGGAACAAAGTCTCGATTCCACCTGCTTCGGCAGGACATGGCGAGCATTAAATTAACCCAACATGTATGATGTTGAAAAAGGGAGTTGATAAGGAAGTGTCCCTGTCCCAAGTCCATCACCTCATTGTGAGTCTTTCAGTGTCGTGGTCTTGACCTTGTCTTTGTCTCAGTATTGTTGTTGTTCATTTATTTTATTTGTGGATAGTTGGTATTTAATTTATCCTTATTTTATATGGGATTAATTAATGTTATCTTGTAGATATGATTAATTGTATGTAATTGTAATTTAGTTAAATGTTGGATTTAAAATATTGTAAATTAAAAGATATTCAATTAATTAAAAAGGATAGAGTAATTAATTTAAATAAATAATGTTTGTGATAATTGTAATTGTCTTTTTCAAAATATTAATATTTTAAAATCTAAGGATAATATCATGTGAGGATAAGTGTGAAATTAATGAATTTTTAATTAAAATTTGTGAGATAAGTGTGAGCTTTTAAAGCAAGAAAAAGAACCAATGGATGGGTTGGATTTTTTAGAAAAAAATATATCTTTATTTATTTTTTTCTTATTTTATTGTGAAAAAAGGGAAGTTTTCTACACACACACAAAAAGGGTTTTTGGTTTTGTCTGGAAAAGAAAAAGATGAGTTTTTTGTGCTTCTCTGTTAAAATTGTTCTTGGAAGGAAAAATATAATATTGATCCAGAAGTTAGCTGGAAGAAGGAATTAGAGAAGGAACTGCAGAGGGATTCTATTTTTGAAAAAGGAAGAAGGTTGTTGTGTTTGGATTCGTCATCAAATGAAGGACTCGAGGTTCTTTTTGATTATCAATTCTTTTGATTTATAAATTCATTGTTTGTAAGGGAAACGAAAAAATCATGGCTGTCATATTCAAAAAGATCAATATCTCTATTTTGAAAAAGGGTTTTGTTGTTGAAAATTGCTTGTGTTAAACCTTTAAATCTTCTATAGAAATCTATTGTGAAACCTTCTGAATTTCTTCAATAAATCTAGTTGTGAAATTCTTGATTTGAAAAGAAAATCAATTTATTGTGAAAATTAAAATTGTATGCCCTATTTATTTTGTGTCTGGAGAAAAACCCGGTGCATTTTATATTATTTATTTTGGGAATTTTTTATATGTGTGTATGTATTTATATATATATGTAGTGTGTGTGTGTGTGTGTGTGTGTGTGTGTGTGTGTGTGTATGTGTGTGTGTGTGTGTGTATACCTATATATATATACATATATGTATATAAATATATACATATTCATATATGATATTGTTTTATTTTAAAAGTATATGTATGTTTCAAGTTTTTGTGTTCCTAGTTATTGAAGGAAAATAAAATATTTTATATTTTGGGTTCTATATTTTCTTGAAGAATGAAATATAATATTTAAAAAATATATATTTTTATTTGGGGTGGAGTTGGTGTGAAGTTGTACCACCCACACCACAATGGCGGTATGCACTTGGCTTACCATAGAGATAGCATAAAAGTAACAGGCTACTTTGGAAACAACCAGCCAATGAGGGGGTTGCGACCTCCACGATTGGGAGATACGCGATTACCTCCTACTTTACCTACAATTCCGGTGTGTTTTTAAAAAAGTTTTTTTTTTTAATTCAATTTCTTTTAATTTGTTTTTTTTATATATGAAATATATATGATATATATATATATATATGTATATTAATATATATGTATATATATATAAATATATATATGCATATATATAAATTGTTGTAAATTTACAGTGTAATATAAAGGCATTTTTATTATATGATTAAAATATAAATATTTTATTGTTTATATGTATATACGTGCAAAAATGTATATATATATATAAAGATGGTTATATATGTTGTGATTGTGGAATAATTAATTTATTTGCAATGTTATAGTGTAATCGAGAAAATTAGAAATAAGCTATGTGATTTAAATTAAGTTGAATGATTTTGTGTAAGCAATTATTTATTTTTCTCTGGCCATTTGCATTGTCGAATTTTTGTTGAGCTAGTTGTTGTTTTCTCTTATTTGGATTTAGGTCGTTTGGGAATACCCTTGAGTTAGTTTATCCTTATATAGGAGCTTAAGTTGTTGGTTAGGAACTTCTAGAGGTGGGGAAATTGATGTTTATATTTGATCATTTAATTAGATATTTGTTCCTATTCTTGGCTATAGTTGTGACTTGAGTTTACACATGGGTTGTATTGTTTTATGGATGTGTTTCTTATGATTTTGGCAAGATGGTTTTGCCTCGTGGATGTTGGTTCAGTATTCTTGTGGTACAACTCCTTGGTGTTGGATTTTATGTTTTGGGTTCTAGGAAGAGTGGCTCTCCGTGGGGGCCGGTGCATAAAGGGGCTGTCAGGGTAACCCACATTAGAGTTAGAGTAATAAGCACGATAACTTGAGTAATTAATTAGGAGGTGGGTAGTTAAACATTAATAAGATAATTATGGATGCCTCGTCCGCCTGTTAGTGCTAGCATAAACTAAAGATGGGCCAAGAAGGCTATGGTTGGCATGATCGTTGCCTCGTCCTCATGAGAGGTTAACGGTTCCGCATGAGTAACCCTATGGAGCGGTGCCTTGAGATAGGCTATCAAGATAACCATAGATGGAGGCGGCACCTTGTGATAGGTTGTCTAGATAATCCATGTAAGGCCATGCGATGACACTCTCCTTTAGCATTCCCTTTTGAGTTGTTTTATTGAAATCCTCTGGAAGTGGTCTATTGTTATGTTTTGGAGATTTATTATCGTTATGAGATATTTATTTGTGTTCTCTTGCTTTTCGTGTCTGGACTTTAATCTTGCCTTACTATTTGGATGTGCTTGGTCAGGGATCCTTCCTTATTTACTCCCAACACAGGGGTGGTTGGGTGGAACGTGCTACACACCCTGGTGGGTCCCCATATGATGTAGTTGTACCAGTCAGTATAGAGTTTTGTTGATGCAGTTTGATCCAGGATTCATATGTTACTAGATGTATATTTGTACTCTAGATGTATTTTATGTATTGATGTATCATTCCCACTTGCGTTGGGAAGACCTATGATGTAATTTTGTATATGTGTTCATTGAGATGTACTATCAAACTAATGTAATGTATTATCATACCATGTAAATCATTCTTGAACTACCATTTGTAAATACTGTTGATGTTATGTTGTATCTGTGGAAATATGTACTTAATATCTCCATGATTAATTTATTGTATTTGCATGTATGGTTTTATATGGATTATTCTTATCATTTTGGTTATCATTAATGAATGTTTTAAATGATGATATGTGAATGAATGGATACGTAATTGGTAATTTAATGTTCATCTATTAACTTTGTTATGGGATAGTTTAGGTAATGTCACCTCGTGTACCCCAAGGGACTTTGATGTGCAACTTGAAACATTGGTTATGTTGGAAAACTTAAAGTGCATTCCTTATGTTTTTTTAAAAAAAAATTGTTGCATTTTTAGTTGTTCCTTTGGGTTTGTGTGATTGGCCAGGTACAGGTGTCCCTAGGAGGATTAGTTTGACACGAGATATTAATATTTCCTCAACTTGTGTTAACTTTGTAAGTTTTGGGCTATGATATATATTGTTGTTTGATGTGATGAATATTGCACATTCATTCTATATGTGTAGACACTTAAATAGTCCTGATCAACATTATACATTTGATTCTGATTAATTAACATCACTTCCTCCTAAATCACTTCTACACTAACCAGATAATTAAATAATCTTTATTATTTAGTTAAATTCATCAATTTCTACTATTAATCAAATAATGAACTTTATTAGATTAATTCATCATCTCCTAACTAATGTTCATCACATTTAATTAAATAAATAAATTTATTTAATTAAAATCCCAATGTCCTCTCATTTGATTAAATAAATCTAATTATTTAACAAATGTCATAAATCCCCTAATCCACTCAAGCTGATTAATTCTTAATTAATTAACTTTAAATCTCCTCCTAATCCTCATTACCCATTTCTCTGCCTTTTAACCTCACCAAGGTTAAATAAACCTATGATTGACTAACCAACTTGCACATGAAAATAATTTCTTTTAATTCACTAATTAGCCTATTTTCCTCACAAAGGAATATTCTTTAGAATATTCCCCTCAACTACCTCTTCAATAAATTTCCCTCACAAAGGCTTTTAAAGTCTCTTACAAGGTCTTAAATGCCTCTTACAAGGGCATTCAATTTCATTTACATGTCATCTTGTCCCTCTTATATTCTCAACCATATGCCTTCAATTCTCTTACATTCTTTTACAAATCCACCTACATGCCTTAACTCTTCACATTTCTCAAAATGTGCTCCACACACAAGCCCATGGCTTTTATTAGCCTTGTGACAAGTCTCACAATGCTATTGGTCCCCATTTTAGTCCCACATCCTCCAAATCCATCCCTTCTTAAACCCTTGAGTCCTATAAATAGAGGCCTTCTCTATTGAATATGGATCCACAATCTCATACAATATTACTATAGGCACATTCATCCATAGCAAGCACTCATTTTCATCACTTCAACTAGGTTATCAACACATTTGCATCACAATCACATACAATTGGAATCAAAGAATCTTGGAGCTTATCAAAGGGGTTGGGAAAGGGTTACTTTCCACATCAAAGTGACATCAATCCCCTTATGGGATGGAGGTTTGATCTATTTATTTTGTTTGCATGCTTTCATTTTCTTTTTTTGTGCTTTTGTTTCATGTTTTCATCTTTGTTTGATCAAGAATCTCATAGGGAATGATGTTTGTGCTTATTTGAATGACTAACCTTGTTTGTGTAGTCTTTGATTAGCTTGGTCTAGATTATCATTCACAATATGAATTTGTTTATGAATGTTCAATCAATGTCATGTATATGATGTATTTGGATGAATATGATAACCTTCTATAGTTCTTAGAGGGAAACAATTGTTTCATGTAGATAAATAAAATCAAAAGCTAAATTAACATTTTATAACTAAAAATGTTTGGATAATTAAGACAATGATGATCACTAAATTAAGATTATATATTACCATTAAAAATGCAACATACATAAATATATATATCTTATATAGCAAATTATGTAAATATATATATTTTATATAATTTTATTTAAAATATCTATATTAATAAATTAATAAATTTTTTATAAATAATATAATAATGAAATGTCAAGATAATTAATAATGTATTAGAATACTATATCAACCAACAATCGCACCTTGGTGTGCAATGGGTATGGCAAAGAGGTGTGGAAGGTCAATTAGGAAAAATTGTGGTCTATTAGTTGCATGCATTTGTCTTGTACATGAGGTCAATTGGTAAGATACTTAGAAGAAGAAATTTTAAAAATCAAAAACTTTGTTTTACATAATAATTGAATATATTTATTCTTTTGTATGTACGTGCAAGTGATATTGCAAATGAACCATTTTGAATGAAGAATGAATACATAGAATGTATATATCAAAGAAAAAAGTTTTGTAAATTATATTATTCAATTGAAAATGAAAAACAAGGCTCCATCTCCATCTGCATCTCTCTCATTTTGCTATTTCCCCCTCTACCTCCCTCTCTCTATCCCTGTCTCTCCCTCTCTCCCCCTCCTTCCCTATTGCAAAAATAACATGAGCCTATTGGTAATGGAGCTTGATTATCTTCTTGATTTAGAGGTTTTTTTTCAAGCGGATGCATAGTTTATTTGAACCTATCACTTTGTTACACCTCGTTGTGTTACTACTTATTTACTTTTACCTAGTTGGGTGAAAATGCTTTAGAAGAGTGTATTTATGCTTTATGTTTTTTATAAATATGAAGAGTAAATATTGATTTAATTTGAAGTTATGAAATGTCTTGATTATGAAAATATATGATGCAAGTGAATGTATTGTTTCTAGCTAACTACTATTGCAAAGTGTAAAATTGGATGCAAGAATAGTATCAAGCCTCTTGAAGAGAGGGGAAATATCACTCAGGGAGAAGAACTTGGTTTGTTAAACTTTGATAAAATACCTAAACTAAGCTTTCACACACACACTTATAGTTTGGTCAAGTCGAGATAATAGTTGGGAAACAGTAAGTTATCTTTAGTCTTGCTTGCATTTTTATTTGTGATATGTTCCTGCTTAGGAGTCTAAGTATTGAGTCTCTTTGAGATGTGAGAATTCTTGTTTATGCATTTATATTTAATCGATGGGATATATATACATAAAATGAATATATATGTATATATATACATATGTGTGTGTGTCTCAACAATAAACTCAGACACATGAGTAAATACATGCATAAGTATTCGTAGATAGACATATCTACGCATGCTCATGAGCGGGTTACCCATATGCATGGGAATATCGTTCAAAAAATGTGACATATATACATATATCGATATGTTTATGAATATATGTGTATAAATATTAAGGTATGATATATATATAGTATATGGGTATATACATATATATATAGTATATGAGTATATACATATACATATTAACATATGAGTATGTATTGACAGAAAAGATATGTCCATACTAGTATATTAATATATAAACATATGTATATATATATATATGTATACATACACATACTTCAATATGTGAATGTGTAAATTCATATATCGAATAATGTATTATATAAACTTGAGAATTGAGATATATATATACATATATACATGTAAACATATTACGTTATGTATATACATATATATACATATATATTATATATATATATATAATCATTATATATATGAGAATGTTTCCCATAGCGCTGAATTATTTAACCAACACGTAACATATAAAATATATCTTATGCTATGTATTATGTGCAGCATAGTAATAAAGGGAATAGCACTAAGTTGAAACAACACATACAATAATAAGTGGTGCTTAAAACATTTAAAGTTTTGTATTACATGAAATATGGATAGTTTCATATAAAAGTGCTTAGTATCCAATGCTTTTCAATGTGTAAATATAGCCGCCAAGACTTTGTCAAAACTAAAACAAAAGTAAAAGCTCATGCATAGGAAGTATTGACCAGGTCATATAGCAAAAAGAGACCCATGTAATAGGGTGTGAATGGCATAATGTGGCATCAATTGATAATAACATAAATCAATTATCTAAGTCTATCTTACAATATGAATTTATAGATTGTGAAGCATTTTGAAATATGTGGAAATGGTCAAGTGTGCAGCTAGCCAAGTAAGTCGGCCTGTAAAAGGCAATTACCTTGCATTTCTGATTATCATTCTTGTTGTCCATTTGAGTAGTGATTCATTCATCGTGGATGTATATGTGTTTACTATGCAACAAATTTAGCCACCACCTTTTCTTCTAATTGTTGAGTCAAAACCAAACCCTCACTAATATCACACAGGAAAAAGATGTGAAACAAAA
>VDFB02329007.1:0-19769 GCA_007258455.2 Sequoia sempervirens
TATTATTAAAGTCGAATAACTTTAATAATATAATAAACCATTAATCCTTAATAAATTACCCAACACTAGCTCAAATAGTGATGCAATCATATTTTCTGGATGTAGGCATGATGACAACTGATCTAGATAAGACTTACTATAAATAGTTAGTATAGGCGATATGACCAAGTGACTTACTATAAATAGTAAGTGTGGAGAAATCAACCAGAACGACTTCTAGAAGGTCCATCACCAAATCACCAAGTCACTGAACAGGAGAAAAATGAGATAAACCTCTGAAAACCCAGCTGAGGAACCACTTAACACCCTCAAAAAGGTCCCCTGAACGTCCCATTAGCCTATGGGAAACCAAATAATAGGCTAACCACTGTAAGGATACAGATCTCGGAAAAAAGGGGACCTTCCAATCCGCCCTCCCCAAGATTGCTTGTCCCCAAGCCATCCTCACTTGAACTACTAGGCCCATCCTGAATGCCGGAATCCGAAACCAATCGACACAAAGCTCTACCCAACTGCAACCATTGGTGAAAGATAGAACCAAACACAACAGCCCTGTCAATCACTGTCTGCGGAAGAAGCATATTGCCAAGCATAGAAGATCCCAAAGTCCACAACCCAACTGAGAGCCTGCCATACCCATCACCTGTTGACCTCTGCTGCGCGACTCTGATATATTATTTACCAAGCTGAAGTTGGTGAAGCAACACATTGTAATAAACTCCAGGTACCATACCCCTCCACAAGTGTACTCCACTTGGATCCCATGGAAAAATTTCGAATTTGTCCTTCCTGACCCTTGATGGTTCTTGTTGCACCATTCTAACTACACTAGGAATGCCAAACTGCTCAAAATCTATCCCTATAACATGTATCCCAATAGCATTATTGCCCTTTAGAAGTAGCTTCGAACACTTTTAAGTTTTGTCCCCTTTATCCACAGAAGGAAACACCTCATACCAACCATCCAACTCACACTTGCGTGTCTTCTACATCATAGTCAAATCAAATGAGTGGGCTGAAAGAAAAATGGTGAGCACACCTCACCACACAATCAAGGTGAAACTCGCTTGCGTCAATGGAATGCCAATACAGTCATGTGGATTCCATACTTCACTGCCACCACCAGAAGATGACTCACAACTCAAATTGTGATGGATAGACCTTGCAACAACTCTATAAACCTTCTCTGCAACCTTGATAGCAAAGTATCTGTCTGACAACAAATGGAGGTAATATGGTTTTATTACCTCTAAAGCTTGCTTGATAGTTCGCAAGCTTCAGATAGAAGTTCCAGTCGAAACCCCGTACCTTCTTTGCTCAAATTCAGCTGACCAAAGGAGGTATTTGACAAATTTATGCGTGCTATCAAGGTGTGATAAGGTTTGATCAACCTTATCTCCAGTGATCTTTAGCTGATCTTTCCATCCCTGTGACTCATTAGGGCGTTGATCAAAATCAGATGCATAGAATGAGTTTCCTGATTTGCTTTCAGGAGGGGAAGACATATCAGCATAAAAACCAATTTTCCCACTAGATGATGCCCTGCAGTCCTCCTCTAAGGAAGATGGATCAGCATTGTGATCGATCACACAATTCTTAGCAGAATCCACCTCTTTATCACAAGACCTGTCAATAGCATTCTCCACATCACCAATGTAGAGACTTGGGCATATATCACCTGTAAAGTGTTTTTCTTCAGGGACACGTGCTGCAACATACTATTCCCTGTTATGCTTATCCTGTGCACTCACCCTATTGGTGTCATCTACACCTATAAACAAAGTGGATGTTTCCACATCTCCAATATGCACATTCCCACAATCCGTGGATGTATGTTGATCACCGATGGCCGCCATAGGTAGCTAAATTTCAGCTGTGTGTGGTGAAGACCGCACCAAACTCAACTCCATGATGAGCTTGTCAATCCGAGACTCTGACTCTTGAAGGGCCATTTGAGTGCTCTTCAAAGAGTCCATGGTGGCCTAAAGCTCATGAGTGAGTTCATCAACCTCTTCTTCTTTCCCCCTTAGTGCATCATAATAAACCCCATCAGGCATGAGAAGATTATCTCTATCTGATAGTAACTGTAGGTAATTAGTTTTCACCATTACTTCTTTGAGTGCCTTCAATTCTGCAAGGGAAAGTTCACCATCAAAGTGCTCTTGTGTTCCCGGTGTCCAACAACAATTTTCCATCAACTGCTAAGCAACATCAAAATATTCTATGGCTGTTGCAAGCATACCTTCATTCACCTTTAATTGTCCTACCAAATGATGGGACCCCTGAAACCTATCATCCCCATACAAATATTCTGATTTGTAATCAGCACTATGATAGGATGTTGAATCACCATCATTAACAAATTGGAAAACGTCGTCATGTGTGCCATCATTATTGCACACATCCATGCCATATGCACTGGTGTTATGAACCTCATAGGTTGGCTCAAATGGAATATTAGGGGTTGCTGATTTGACAACTTCATTGCACTTCCTCTTCCAAAATAGATGCATGTACATTCCGAGAACCATCTTGGAACTTCGCCAAATTGCCATCATGAGGTATAGCATCCCCGTCACCTAAAACCATTGTTTTGCATTCCTCATTTGTTTTCCCAACTAATAGATTAGTCTCCAACAAATCCAAATGCTCCTATGCGACTCCTTCCCCGTGATTACCTGTAAGTTGCGAATCACTTTGAAGCAATTCGCTTTCCTTATCCCTTTGTTTAGATTTTGCAACCCTCCTTTGAAATCCCTATTTCGTTTTAGGATCCTTGATTAGCTTATACAATTCTTGCATCAGTTCAAACATGGATTTATCTGCAGCCATTTTATACTCTTAAGCTGATCAATGAGTGCTCCCACTGCGATGTCCTTCCCTAGTTGACTAATTTTTGTAAGCGATTTTTCTTTGTTTGACATAATTTGTTTATGATTTTGCACTGTTTGACTATGCAGGCATTTTGTGAAACAGTTTGTAGTGCTGTTGTTCTGTACTTGTCCCCAATGTTTCCAAGGAGTTTGTGTAGAAACCCCTTGTTTCCCCGTTTTATGAATCTGACTGATTTTTGTTTGTTTTTGCGTTTTCTGATGTTTTTGGTGTTTTTGCATAAATAATGAAGAATGCGATTTTGCATAAAATAGGTAATAAATTCAAATAAAATCCTAAACTGCCAATATAGATAGGAAATTCAAGTTCTACTGAAGGCGCATCTTTTATTGTTCAAATGGAATCAATACAATAAAGATCTGGTAGCATGCAATAAGGAAATGACAATATTTTAATAAAAGAACCTGGTAATCAGCAACTGGAAATAACTGGTACGGCTGCTATAAAACTACTTTCTCCCTCCTTCAGAAGATCCAGAATAGTGCCAGGGATATAGGCGCCCAAGATAGCAGAGGCAGACTGACCCAAAAGCAAGCGATTTTCTTCAAAGAGAAAATACGCCCTTATTAATGGTGGTACGGCCTGTCAGCAGAAGGTACGGCTGCAGCAGCATAAATAAAAGGTACGGCTTCCCCAAGAACCTCCAGATATCAATAGAAATAGGCGCCAAGATGAATATATGCCTGCTGAATGAAACCCTGAACAAAACCTCTGAAGATGGATGATTTGTGATGTTCTTTAATTTCTCCTGAATGAAGAAATCTCTTATCTGGCAATAAATCAGGTGATATCTCACACCCTCTGAACTGCTTTCAATGGAGATGGCTCGTTCCCCAATGAATTCGAGACTGAAACCCTAAAGCTTCTTGCTCAAACCAAACTTGATCAATTTTCAATAACTCAATATGCATAATGGCTCGAATCCCAAGGCAAATGCACTATATCCCTCAAAAGTGCGAATTCCTTAAAGATAGGGAATTTTTAAATAATTCGACCTCTTCTTTTAATTTCTTTCAATAGTCTCAGCTCAAATATTAAATTATAAATTTAATCTTCAAATGGCCCCTTTCTGATGATGGGCGACCCCTTTATCAAAATCACTTAAGTTATAATAAAAGATTATAACTTTATATTATAATCTCTAATTAATTCAATTAAATATTAATATCTCTCTCATTATTCATCCGATGCCTGATCCGTCTGAAGCTGACGAACACTGAAGTGATTCTGAACACCAACAGTATCTTGCTAAAAATGGCGAAGTCCCTGTATTTGCCAATAGCGCTAAAGGCCTTGGCATGTCAGAACCGAGCAGAGAGCGAAATAGTGATCAACAATTGCCAGCGAGAGGTGAGGGCAAGCTCCAGCATGACCCTCATCCAGTCCTATCGACCTGAGGAATTGGCATTGAAACTGAAATCTATAGGAGAGATGTCAACTAGAAGGGGGCATGACATTTTGATAATTGTTTGTGTAATATATTCAAAATATAATCTTCCCAAGAAATTATCATTAATTATTGCAACTTGGAACAAATAATTTTATAGATATCTCATACAAAGTGGCGGTTGATAGACTGGTCGGTAAAATGATATTAGCGTATTCACTAAACATTGATCAATCCATACACCTAATGATTTAATGCTGACCTGGTTGTCCTTCAATAATATTCAAATCTTGCTATCTCAATATGTCCACGCTAGCAATATATGCACTAGCTTCTATGCTAGCTCGATCAAGCAACAAACTAAATTCCCTTATCAACCTGTTGATCTCTGGGTTCGATTATTCTTTCTCCAATGCCTATCTGTGTATTTTGTATTATCCACCTCCTTAACTCGATGAGGTATTGGTTGAGGCGGCTCCAAATAAAAAAACAGGCAACTACAAGGAGTAAGTGACAGCCTCTCCAAACAACTATGCCTATAGCAACGACTTGTTTACACATGAATATCTGCGGCAAATGTTCACCTCACCATACATGCTGTCCCTTATATAATTAATTATTCAATCATTTGTTTCGACTAAGGTGATGGTTTATGTATGTTTAAATGCCCATGTTGGGGATGGATATAATGTCTGTTCCTGATTTGTCTTTTCCTGTTGACTCCCTAAGACCGCGTCACCTACATACCTCCAAGAAACTTGACTCATGGGATTATTGGCTTCATATTCTGCTAATTTAATGTATGGCGTCTCTAAATGGAGGCACACTTGCCTTTTATCCTTTGTCTTTATCCATGGAAAGTGCTACAATAACAATTATCGGCCTTTGCAATGATCAATCTCCTTTGACCAGTTATCGTGGCCTTTGCCTCCACATAGGCTAGTCTAAAAACATAATGAAGCAGCCTCCTGGAAATGAAAACGAATCCCCCTTAATTGCCTCTCAAGGATGCTTAGTCAACAACATACTATCCATCCATATCAGGTTTCCACATGTGATGGCTTGGCTGTTGGAATAATCACTCTTTATAAATTTATCAAGTTCTTTCGGATAAGAGGCGCCTCCTCATAAAATGTGATTTCCTTGAATGAAGGTGGCATAAAGTATATGCATGTGATTTAAATAGGTAAGGGGGACGACTAGGCCCGTAACCTTAATAGCTTCGACCCCATCACTAAAAATGCCACAATCCTTAAACAAATATTGAATTTGTCTTTTATATTATCTGGCGGCTAGGGAAGATTAAGAAGTCTGCATACCTTTTGGGGAAAGCGTCTTTGTTTTATACGCCACCTAAGCTCCTTTGTTTTTTCTAGAAATTGGAAATTGGGCTTGACTTCAAACTGCCACATCAAACCAAGCTTGTCTTTATCTCATGCAACGATGAACATATTCTATAACCTTTGTCTTAGCCTGTGAAATGGCGGCTCTACATATATTATCGACACCCTTATTTTATGCCTACAATCTCTTTTTTCCAAAACCTAATTTGTCTCTTTTGGTTGCTTTGTAAGCTGTGTGCCTGCTAGTTTAGTTGGCGGCAGAACATCTGATTTTTTGTCTTTTATCATTGCGTTGACTTCAACAAACAGGGAAAGATTCCTTAAAAAATTCGAACACCCTTAGGAAATGTACGACAATAGGAAAATGAAGGCTTTAACTGAAGATTAGAAAATATTAAATACTCTGTAATTCCAGCGATGACATAAAACCACTCAAAAGATCATTCTTCGCATGAACAAACTTCCACAACTGGAATTAATAAATTCTTTTAAACCCTTGCTTATTCTGAAATCAAATCTGAAGTTCTTCAAACCCTTTTGATTTGGAAAATTTATTTTTTGAAAACATTATAGGCTGGCAGGAGAATTTGAGCTCTGATACCAATGTAATACCCCCCCCTCTGAACTGGGGTTTAACCAGGAAATACAAAACATAGGTATTTGCAAATAAACCAATTTTCAAACAGTTGCAAGAAATTAAATAACTAGATTTTATTAATGCTTCAGGAAATACATAAAATCCATACTTGGAATCAACAGCTTAAATCTCAGATCTGGGAATGCTTGAACAGTAGCTGTGAATATCAACAATCTTCAAATCGAACCCTGAATACTCTGTAAACCCTTGAATGATGATCTCCAAAAAATTGATGAAGCTCTATAATAATCTCTGTGTGAGACTATCTCTTAGAATGCCCTTGGGTGATCTTCCACACCTGTAGACATTGTCCTCTTTGAGGGTTTTCGTCCTCAAAAAGCTTGAATCTCAAACCAACAAACCCTTGTTTGCTTAGCTCTCTCAATTTTGCACAAATTTTTATAAAAAATGATCAATGATAATGAAAAAGCAAATGCTTTTTGCTTTTATACTCCAAATCCCCACTTGGCCAAATAATTAAATAAAATAAATATTTGCTTTTGATGCATTTGGCCTTTTTAAAATAATAAACTAATTAAGCATCATTAATATAATACTTTATTAATTTCCATTCAACCTCCTTATATCACCTTTAATAAGTCATCATTAAATATTAATATTATTAAAGTCGAATAAATTCAATAATATAATAAACCATTAATCCTCAATAAATTACCCAACACCAACTCAAATAGTGATCTGATCATATTTTTTGGATGTAGGCTTGATGACGACTAATCCAGATAAGACTTACTATAAATAGTAAGTATAGGTGATATGACCAAGTGACTTACTATAAATAGTAAGTGTGGAGAAATCATCCAGAACGACCTACTGAAAGTCCATCTCCAAATCATCGAGTCACTGAACAGGAGAAAACTGATATAAATCTCTGAAAACCCAGCTGAGGAACCATTGAACACCCTCAAAAGAGTCCCCTGAACATCTCGTTAGCCTACGAGAACCAGATAATAGGCTAACCATTGCAAGGATACAAATCCCCAAAAAAAGGTTACATTACAATCATAACAATGTCCCATCATTTTTACTTGAGGATTGCAAGGCATCAACTAGTGAAACAACTAATTTTGATGATGATATGGTTCCTACACATGAAAGCAAATCAGAAAATTTAATGTGTAGCAGCCCAAGTCACATTGATGAGCTTGATCAAAGCCCTTTAGTGTCGCAAGATTTGAAGGACCAACTTGTTACATATGAGAAGTTGTGCAAGTTTTAACAAGAGTAGATAATACTCACAAATACATTGAAGATCTCATTTGGAAAGCTCAAATTGAGGAGAGGAAAAAGGGAGTTGCAAGTGGAGTCACTCTTACTCAATTGTACTCTATCAAAGAAGCATTAGAAATGATGAAATCATATTATTGACAATTGCTTATGGACAGGGATCTTGCTTTCAAGTATGCTGAAGACAACGAAAAAGAGGCTGATGATCTTTGCTTCCAGTTAAGCATGACTACCCACCTTTCATTATACAGAGTAGAAAATCCTAGTTCTATTGCAACTACACCCAAGGAATAGGAAAGCAATGCCAGGGCTATGGAGATCAATCAAACTGTTGGAGGGATTGATGAACTCCATAGGGATGAAATGTTGCATAATGATTCGAGCACTCCTCATATTAGAGAGGTTTGGTATGTTCATAAAGATTGGAACCCGCATCAAGAATATGAATTCTTGAATCTTGAGGATCATTTCTCACATGAAGGTGCAGCTTGCAGCCATGAGATAGCTGATATAACAGGTAATGAGGGCAGTTTTCAGTATGATACACTTCATGGATCAGCAACTAATGATGAACATTCGGATTTGAAGGAAGGTATGCATGAGGCTTATGAAGACACCATTGAAAATAATGAAGAAAATGTGGATTCTATGAGTATTAATAGTGGCCTATTGTCTTTGTATAAGCATGATACACTTTTTGGATTTGTAAATAATGGTGAACATCTAGAATGGAAGAAGATATGCATGAAATCCATGAAGACACCGATGTAAGGCATGAAACAAATGCTAATTTATGATTGTGAACAGCAGTCCATTATCTGATTTTGTTCATCATAAAATGGTAGATGAGAATTTTATGGTTGACATTGGTAAAGAGCCTCATCTTGTTGATATTCAAAATTTAATGGCTAAGCATGAAATGGTGTTTGTGGGCTCAAGTTATTCATGAGACATGATGTTTCATAATGGATTCACTATTTCTTCATGAAAATGCATAACAATAATGTGCATCAAACTGTGGAAGAGTGTTCACACATGGTTCTTTGGTCTCCTACTTACACATTAATGTTTGAGGGTTGTTCTATGATGTTGATCATGAAATTTTCACTTTGTATTGAGGACTACAATTGATTGCATAGGTTTGGGTGCATTGGATTGTCACTTTAACACTTGGAGGTTGAGTGTTGATAGGGGATCACCAATTTATGATAGCCTAGGTAATTCCAAGATGGTTATACATCAGATTTTCAGACTTAACACTGCCATCATTTTTTGTTTTAGAGGGTATGGGAGAGTATGTGTGAGTATGGTGAAAATCACAGGATTTGAGATCTAGGTACAGTTACCAGGGTTGAGATGTTGATTCAGAATTAGAGTGGTGGACAAAACTTCAGAGTTGGTACCGCTGTCCACTTTCCAATCAGCCTACATAGGACTTTGAATTATTGCATACAAATGGACTGGCCAATACCTCCAGTCCAGTAGTGGAGTAATTCTCAGTTGGTGTGGATTAATAGAGGTAATTTGGTTATTGGAGGAGTTCCTTTGGTCATTCCTATAATCGGAAAAATATAAATAAATAAATAATATTGTGTTCATCAAAAGTAATTAGTATATATTGTAATCAAGAATTAGTCCTCGACGGTTGGTTAGTTGCAATGGGTAGTTGCCGATGGTTGGTGTTCTTTGTTGATGTTATTGGCAGCGTCGGGCGTCTACTTCCAACCCAGATCATTCATGAAGAACAAATTAAATGCATAGCCTAACGGCTATTTAATTTGCTATGGTAACGGTTGATGAAGAGGCGCTTCATCATATAACATTTAATTATTGTTAATGAGGCCAACATCATGGAGACGTGATTTCTTGAAGAGATACGATCTTTGGAGGCCGACTTCATGTGTCAAGGAGACGCGATTATTGATGAAGGCCGACATGAAGACTTGGAGAGATGCGTCCTATCCCTCTCTCTTGTATATATATGAGATACTCTTTCATCACATCACATCGATTATATTCATCATTCATAGTTCGAGTTTCAGCCAAGTGCGAATCTATACAAGTGCAGATTGAAGGCTTTGAAGGAGGTCAATATATTTATCAAGAGCATTGTATTATCTTCAAGAGATATCGAATTACTTTGGTGCTGTGTTTGGCCTCTTTATTGGCTTCATTGTAAAAGAGATCATTGTTTATTATTCAATATATAAGCGATATATTGTTGCTGGGTTTTTCTCCCTCAAGAGGAGGGTTTTCCCAGGGTATATGCTGTGTTATTGTGTCTAATTTTGAATTAAAGTTCTGCCTTTATTATCTGATCATAAAACTAACATCCTCAACCAACATCAACTGACTATATATTTCATGTTTCATTTGTAGTCCAGGACGACACGTAATGTATGATGTACTTACTGCATATTTGATGAATGAAGAATACACTACCTATTCTATGCATGTGCATTGTTGAATAATTGACATGTTTATTACTGCTGTTATATATTCTCGTTTACTTTGTATTAATCGGTCACGTTAGCATGAGTAAACATTTGGTGTCGTTGCCGATACGAACTTTGGCGATACTCCAAACACACACAAGAGTCATGGCGTTGTAATGGGTCAACTAGTCGAACAGCCGATGCAAGCAAATGAGGAAAGAGAAAATGCGCTGACAAAAGACCTCATAAATTTGTGGGATATCTGTAAAGTTCCCGGCTGTGGTGTGTAATTTTTTTGCAACTGTTTGTGTTTTGATAGACTTTGTTTGATCAATGAAAGTAATTCGATGCATGCTAGTATGGGCATTCAATAAGAAGAATATAAATACTCCAGAGAAAATACCCTTCCCTAACAATGACAGTAGTACTTTGACACAATATTAATGACTATGAATATCACAGCACTAAAGTGACCCTCTTTCACTCTTGACGCACTTGATACACATTGATGCTATTCAACAATACAAGAAAACTATGACAGCAGATTGAACTTATAAATTTCTAAGTACGATTTAAGTGGTCCCACAATAACAATAGTATATTATCTTCATTTGCAATACATTCTGCCTGATACATGCAATTTCTTGACACTAATATTGATAAGATATTCTTTGAACACAACCTAGGTCTAAGTATCGACTTACAAATTTGTTCCAACTACACCTTGAATGATATATTTGGCAATGAAGGCATTGACCTGACTTGTAGACCACGTGCTTTGACCATATAAGTGACTACGACCTCAAGAAACTCGTCACACTTCCTTGTAGACGCCTCTAGACTTCAACAACTCAATCGAAGTTCACATATTAAGGTGTGCCCAGGACAAACATACTCATACGTCCTTCTAAACCCTCTACTAATGACCACGTTCCAGCTTGAAGAAGCTACAGTAGTCGACTCACCCACTGCAAATCACGTTTTTCTTATCTCTGCTCCATTTCGTCAAATACTCGACCTTTACAAGGTTCAGTTGCTAGAAAACGATGCATCCATGGCTTCAATATAATGCTATGCTCTCAAATTTGAAGATGACACTCCCAAACTTGATTTACTAAGGTGCAAAAAACTCAATGAACTGTGACTTTGAAAATCTGAAAGGAGACCATATTTTCACTTCACTATTTGTTCCAGACTGAATATTGCTTCAACAAAAATTCTTCAAATATAGGCTCATCAAATCTTCTGTGAAATGCAAAGTAGAGAATCCGAATGACTCTCTTGACAACTTTTAGCTAGGGTTGATGGTTTCACAATCGAAATTGAAACAGTAGGATTTCCAAAACCCTCAATACGAAAACCTCCAAAGGTTTTCCAAAGTTGGTGTGAGAAAATAAAATCCAGAATGTGAGAAATGAACCTTTTTCCGCCTTATATATTTCCCACTTAATTTCCTGCTCAACACAATAAAGTGACTTTATAAAGTCCATTTTAAATATTTCACTTAAGTCACTTTTAAAACATTACTTTATTAACTACTTAATATCACCTTATAAAATTAACTTGTCGCCAGGCAATATTAATTAAAGAATTCCCTTAAATTCACTTTTAGTCTCTGGGAATTAAAAAGGCTAAGTGATTGTCCTGAGTGGCTACTGAGAAGGGGACATTACAATATCTCACTCAAAGAACACGTATAGAGGGAAGCTCTTAGGAGAGAGGTCCCTCAAGCTGCCATCTGGGATAACTTGATTGTCAATCTGGAGGTTGACTGTCTTCTCGACAGACTATCGAGATTGATATCATGACACTATATCATATTGCAAGACCCTTGCGTTGAGAAAGACAAGGAACAATGAAGGCAACAAATACTGCAATGGTATGAAGTACGAAACATAAGAGAGGAGGAAGAGCATGACACTGATTGACGACGCACCTCAAAGAATTAATGCCATTAACTTTAAACAAAAATGAGAAATTAAAACAAAGTGGTCAAGAATCAATCAACCATAAAATAACAAGATCCTTAAGGCTAAAAGAGCAAATTGAACGACAATGACGACTGAGGGGTGAAGTTGATGAAGGAAAAGGATTTCTCAAAGAAAGTCCAAGTCCACCTAGGAATAGAAGTCGAAGCCGAAGTGTAAGTAGAAGCCGTAGTTGGGAGAGACAAAGAACCGTAAGGACAAGAGAACGTACAAGGGGAGATTGGATTGAAATAGCCAGACACAAATTGACCTCACCGACCAAGTTATATAACTGTTTGGAAAGGGGAAAGTGAGGAAGAGAACATCGTTAGGGAACCATTTGACAAGGAAGGGTCATCGTCGTAAGACACACTGTTGGGCGAGGGGGAAGGCAAGAAGGAAACCACCAAATTGACCGTCCAAGAGCAATTCACATGAATAGAATCGGTCAAAGGAGAAGGCCAAAGGAAACATATTGACAATTTGACAGAGACCATTCGCCATAGTGAACAGTGGACATTGAAGGAAGATTTGAACATCGGACGACTAGAGTCGAAAACACCAGGACATAGGGAGTGTAATGTCCCCTTCCTAATCTATTTAGTGGAGTGACAGAGTTAGCCTATTCAATAGTTCCTGTAGGCTAATAGGTTGTGGTTAGGGAACTTTGGTGTCAGCTTCTTCAACAATTTGGTGTTATGATATGCGTAATGCCCTTTTCTCAGATAGGTCCAAGATAGCATTGAAATCTCCACCCATTATACAGTATTGATCACCCATTAGTCTAATGCTATTGCAGATTGTTTTCCATGTCTCCCTCTTATCCTCAGTCCTTATGGGCCCGTACACATTAAATAGAGCAAATTCTAGGTTCGAGACAAAGTCGATTACTTTGCACTCCATCCAATTCTCATGAGATTGTTTTAAACTGATTGTAAGATTGGGTTTCCTCCATAAGATTGCAAGACCCCCTACCGCTCCATTGGCCTTGTTGTACCCCCAAAATTAAAATTTTTGTTACACTTAGACATTTTGAAGAAATGGGTAAAAGTCTTGTCAAATCAGTCAAAAAGGTCAAAATTTGGGTGTGCATGTCTTGCATGAGGGGTTAAAATGCAAAATTTTCAAAATCTGACGATCTGGGTCTGCTAAGAGCAGCTTAATCTACAAAACCCAGATCTCGGTTTTTCATCCCTAATTTTTAGGAAGCTGCTATTTTTAGAAATTTCCTAAAATTAATAATTTTTGGTTTTGGGTTTCTTGGAAATGGATATTGGCAAAACTTTCTAAAAATAGAAAGTTGGTCCGGCCCGATAGGGTTCAAAGCGATTTTGATTGGCTCAAAATACTTCCATATCAGGCTTGATCGAATCTCAAAATGTCAGTTTTGCCCTTGTGGGTCTATTATGCTTTGCGTATCTGGAGCTCGAGGTCATCAATGGAGGTCATTCGGCTGCCGGCATCAAAATCAACACTCAGGTGTTCGCAGAAGATGAAATGATGAACATGCACGGAGAATGAAGAAGAAGATAAAAAATGATGAAAATTTTCTAACACTCGCGAGTTTGGGCGCCCCAGGAGAAGAAAGGCGCCCATCTTTTTAGGGCACCAAATGTCAGAATTAGGGTTTGCGCCTCTAGTCAATGTTGTCAGTTCTCTGTCAGCTTCGCAACGAATTCAGCGGTGTAGTTATCAGATTACTCAGTCATCCGGAATTCAGCAACGAACAGGGGAGATCCGCACTGAAGTCAGAACGAGGAAAAGTTGAAAATATCAAAATTTGACTAAGTGTTGAGATTTTGGGCGCCCCTGGTGAAGAAGGGCGCCCAGCTTTTTGAAGGGGCTAATTCAGTTTTTAGGGTTCAAGAATATGCTTGTTCTTTTCAAGAGCTCAGCCAGCTTCGACGTGCCTGTCTCCGTCAGATCATCCGACTGCTCAATCTTCAGCAAATTCAGATCAAAGATGAACATACAGAACGAAGGTTTCAAACTCTTAAATTTGAAAATCAGTAAAATGGCTAAGCCTACGGAGGTGAAGGTGAAGAAGGCGCCCAAGTTTTCGAGGGTCCCCAGCGGATGAATTTGTAGGCGAGTGTCTATGAGATCTCTTCACAATTGATCTAGCTTTCCAGCGGATATTCCATGCGTCAATTCCGGATGTATGATGCTAGATGCAGAAGCATAATGAGAGGTCGACGAAGGCTAAAACCAAGATTGAAGTGTTATCATGGAATCTAGCAGCGCTCGTTCCATGGATAACCCCCCTATGAAACTTGTCTATTTCCTAGGATTCGTGGAGTTCAAGTACGCATAACGAAGTGATTTTCAAGCCACCTCGAAATGTGTTCCTAAGTCTCGAATAGTCAATTCGATTATTCCCCCATGTTCGCCTCGCGAAGACCTTCGAAACGAGATCCTTCACAAAGTTTCACTGTCCGTATTTAGTGAATTACGAAAAATGCAGTGGCACTGAAAAAGTGCGCTCCTGCCCTGAAGCCAAAAATTGGCTAAGTCCAAAAAATGCAAGGGCGCTAAAATTTAGCGCCCCTGCATATAGTGAAATTTCTAAAAAGTGCAATAGCGCTAGATTTTAGCTCCATTACACTTTTCTTCGCCACTTAAACTTTTTTTATGGCTTTGGCACGTTTCTTCATGTTTTCACGTTTTTCGTCAATCGTGCCACTTTTCGTGCCTAAATTTATTGCTCGACTTGAGTTAGGTTTTTAATTTTGCTTTTCACTTAAAAGGTCTTTTAATTCGCCATTTTTCATTATTATGATCTTTGTTCTTTTCTTCTTCTTGCTGGGCGAAGTGCTTTTCAACTGTAAAAAATGTTTTTTGGAGATTTCGCCATTCCTTCAGCACTCTTCGCGTTTTGTCTTGGTAAGTCGTCTTTGCTTTGTAATCATTCTTCTTCCTTTTCTGTATATGTTCTATGGTTTTACATATGCGTTTTTATTTTTCTTTTGTTTTACCCTACGTCTTTTATCTTCCCACGCGTTTCCTTGAGTATACCATTCGCGTTTTTCTCCATATTCGCATTCTTCTCCATACGCGTATTCTTCTTCATTCGCGTGTTTTCATCTTACCGCACACAATGCAAATCCTTGCATTTCTTTTTCAATACTTTCTCCTTGCTTTCTTTCCAACGTTTTTGTGTTGTCAATCACGTTATTCATGTCGCTCTCTCCATTCGTTTTGATGCGAACTTTGAGATCTCAAAGAGGGTTTCTGTTTGAAAGTTTCTTTAGCAATTGAATGCGTATATAATAATGATGAATTGCAACCCTATCCAAAGGAAAATAAAATTGTCTTCAAAGCTTTCATGTTACAAGCAAATACATTTGCCAAGCACAAGCGCCATCGTCATACATCCCTACATCTGCTTTTCAAAATTGCCAAAAAATGCTGAAGCGCTGAATTTTAGCGCTGACATTTTGAACACATCAAAAATTTCCTAACACTGAAAGATGTAAGGGCGCTAAAATTTAGCGCCCTTGCATCAAAAGTCAATTTCCTAAGATGTAAGGGCGCTGAATTTTGGCGCCCTTACACTTTTTCCAAGTTTTCTCTAATCCTTTCTAGATGAGCTTCATTTTCGACCAGTACACTCCGGAGCCTTGTTTTTCCGTCTTTGTGCATCGTTTTGCGTGCCTCGTCATCCGCTCCATGTTTTCCCATCCTCGTTGCTCATTTCGCGCTTTCCCATGTTTCCTAACAATTAATGTTTGTTCTGGCTAAACGGATTGCAATCTCTTTTCAAAGATCGTCAAGTCAGGAGTGATCAGAGTTCCAGTTCTTTTTGATGACTGCTAGTAAGCCTTCGTCTTCTTCAAAAGCAAGAGGCAGGATGAAGTACAAATATCAAGGTGTCTATCCGCCAACTGTAGTGCTCTCCAAGGTCAAAGAGATAAAAGACACGGAGGTCGGTCATCAAGACTTGATTGATTTTTCAAAGCAAACAGAGACGAAGCCTCTTCCTGATTCAATGAGAGCAATCGTACACAGCAACCTTCATTTGGTGGCAATGTTTCCTACAGCTGCGCACAATATAGAGTTTGTTCTTCAGGCTGCATCTCATTACATCAGAGAAAGTCGGAGTGTGATCGATTCCTCCGGGCACAAGATTCTGAGACTCGACCCTGATTTCTTTGATATTGTTTTCAAGGTCCCTCACATGGAGAAATACATTGACATTTCTATATCAAAAGCACAGGAGATCTTTGATGCTCATCCCAATAAAGCTAAACAGTTGATAAACACTCAATGGTTAAAGAAGCCTAGATCATATGTTTCCAGATGGCCGAAAGGACTCCTGCGGAGTGACTTCAAAGATGACGTCGAGGATATGATCACATTTCTAAGCAGGGTGAAAGGCTTGCCGGAATCATCCACTTTTCACGATTGGATGTATGAATACATCAGGATCATAAGAAGGCAAAAAGTGCATATTGACTGGGGCAAACAAATCAGTGATGAGATACACGAGCAGTTGATCAATGCTCCTTCTACATTGAAGTTCTACATGACTTCTTACCTAGTGTACACGGTGGCTGTAATGAGACAATTCCCAAGTCTATCTACAAAAGGGAATCGGATGATGGTGCCTGTGTACAGATATTTCTATCAATTGGAATTGAAGGAAAGTTTTCACCACTTCAGACGGGTCACTGATGCTTTCTTTGCGCCTTTGCTCTTCAATTTTGATCCAGCTCTGGAAAGAAGAAGAGTATCTGATGAGGCTTATAAGGTGGTAAGTAAAGTTGGATGCATATTTCTTCAATTCCCAATGTTTACTTACTTGAGAGTAGGCTGCTACACTGGTTCTCCCTACATGCTACCACGTTATCCTTCGGATAAGTGGGTTCTCATGGAAACATGCAGATAGCTGATGTCAGTGCAGAAAGAACGAAGAAGCAACCACAAGCGCGGATTCAAGTTCCCACTAACAATCGGCAGATATACTTCATCCAAACCAAGCACAAAAGCTAAGTCCGCTATGCTGAAATGCAGATCATGACCATCAAACATACGTATAGGTTTGATTTGATTACCGAGATGTCGTAAAAAGTTGCAAAGGGTCACCTTCACAAGTACCGCTTTTGAGGAAACTGGCCGATTGCAGAGATGAAGAAGCCATTCTAAATGGACTATTGCAGATTGATTTACCAACGATCGAGATCTTGGTATCGCTGGACCTACCGTGAGGATTTTGAAGATCCAGTGATATGATGAATGTCGCCTACGATGAGCAAGGCATTGCTAAAAGGTCGTTGCCTACAATACAATGGTCTAGGAAAGAAGTTACCAGCATGAGAGAAAGGTTGAGACCAATCCTAGCCAACACAGAAGAATGGTTACATAAACATGGTTATGCAATGAAAAGTTTCAGAACAGACTCAGAAGGAGAGGAATCCGAAGTAGAAGCTCGCCAACAGCAAGAACTCTGCAACAAAAATAAATTAGCGGCCATTCCCACTTCTTCACGAAGAGGTCCTAGGATCAAGTTCACTGTTGGCAAGAAAGATACTCAGTCCGTCCCAGAGACAGTGATCACGGAATCTAATCCATCTCGCTCTAAAGGTAAAAAGCCTATTCTAGAGGAGGTAGATTCCGATGAAGAAGAAACTTCATGACCAATCCAATAAGATGAAGATTCAGCTAGGCAAACCTCGATGCGTAAGAGGTTTTTCGGTGCTGCAAGAGTCCGATGAAGATTCAAGAAGGATCTCAAGGTGATTTTGAAGGTGAACCAGAATCGAGACAAGAGGGTGATCAACAGGAACCCGAGCATGATGAAGAAATAACTACTTCTCCTCCCGAGAATGTAGTTGAGGAAATCCACAGAACATCATCGCCCATGACTTCAAACGTTCCTCATACCCCTCCAGATTCAAGAACTCCTCCACCTCCTGTTCCCTCATCACCTATTCCTACCACATGCATTCCTGCAGTCGAGATATCCCCTATCCCTGCAGCATCAACCCAGCTTGATACTCCTTCAGTGACAAGCATCCATACGGTTGATATACTGTCAAGCCCTCCATCGTCCATTCCTAGTTTGTCTTCGCCAACGTATGATATCACTTCTGAAAATGAATTCAATCGTTTCATGAATGAGTCAATGCATGATCAACTCAATGTGTCAACTACAGGAGTGATGATGACAGACACTTCTCCAATTGTCACAATACCTATGGTAAGTTCAGATGTGACAATAACTTCAGAAGTAGCAATGGCGACTGAATTGACAGTAAATCCAGAAGTTCACACTTCTTTTCTTCCTCCTTGGCTAATATCTCAAGTGTCGAAGCGTAAAAAGCAAATGATTTCTCCGGAGGAGCTCGACCTCGAAGAGATAGTTCTTCCAAAAGCCAAAGGGAAGAAAAAGGCAAAGGTATACTCAAGGCTGAACGTTGATAAGTCTGGCCACAAGTATGTTGAAATTGGCATACCACCAAATGAAGAAGGTGATGTCAATATGGAGGACTACACAGTAACAAAGGTCCAGCTTGGCAAGGTTACCAATGAAAGTGCAAAAGCCGATGCGCAAGTCACTTTGGATATCTTGGCGGGAAGGCTAGATAAAGTAGAGCAAGCTCGTAACATGTACAAACAGAGGGCAGATCATTATGCCACTGTTGTAAAGAGACTTGCTGGTTCTCCAAGTAATGCAATAACCACCGACAATGGTAAATATTGAAGACCCACCGGCCAAGAAAGCCGAGAAATTCACCCAAAGGTAGAGTGTTGCATATTCGTTGAGAAGATCATCGAACGCGGATCTCAGATTATATTGGCTGCGGATGAGAAAACTACCTTGTTGTCCAAGCTCACCACAGAGCTTGATAAAGAAAAATGTGTACTTTCCCAAGAGCGCAGAGACATGGAAAAATGCCTGTTGTCATGGTCGGAAATGAAACAGGTAAAGCTCAGCAAATTGGTGGAGGTTGGGGTAATTCCTGACAAAGAAAAGTTCATTGAGGTAAGAGAATCTCTGAAACACATAATTCAAGTGGTTCAATCTCTTAGAGAAGATCTTCACCAAGTACAGGAAGATGTCGACGGGCATCGCGCCATTCTTGAAAAAGGTATCAAAGAGTTGCCTGGTCAACTTCTTGAGGAAAATCGTATCTTCCTGCCGGCCACAGAAATATCCCAGATCTTCAAGGAAGCCATCGTGAATTTGATTGACAGTTCAGACTTCTCAGAAGCTTCGCTGAACATCATTTGTGATACAAGGCTCACATTGGACAACCTGAAGACGCATCTTGACAGGTGCAAGAAGGTTCACTCATCCACATGAGATCGATCACGAGAATTCACACCATTGTGGATTACACCGTTGGTCCAGATGAGAAGTTCGTGCAGGAGACTAGGAGGAAATTTGAAGACTTCCGCGCCCAATGCAAAGAAACATGAAGCATCCCCCTATTCTCCAGTGTTAGACATTTCCGATGCATCCCATTATGCATCTTGTAAATATTTGCTGACATCTTATATGTCTTTTTGTAAATTGTAATTACACCAAGATCAAAGATGTAATATTTTGAAAACAAATTACACTTTGACTTTGGTCAAAGTTAGGTGAGATCTCCTAAAATCGCTCACCTAACTTTCCCTGATTTCCTCAATCTATTTCCTTCTTTTGCTCATCCCTCTTTCTATATAATGTGAGGTATTTTCATTGTAAAGGATCTTTTAGTGTTTTGCAACGAAGTGCTGCCCTTTTTGAAGCAAATTTATGAAACTTTGCGTTCATGCTTTGTGAATGAAATTCGATTAATAAAGAAGAGGATTGCAAGCCAAACTTTGCGTTGGATTCGATACTTTTGTGAGTTGATCTTATTTGGTGGTGAT
>VDFB02329008.1:0-24731 GCA_007258455.2 Sequoia sempervirens
ATACATAGTATTTTATCAATTCAAATCTAGTAGAAAATAAGACACATAATCAAAGAGATCATACATGAGAAAATATCATTGTCAAAGGTATTCAAGAGCAGATTTATTAGTCATTTGTTAGAAATTTATTATCCTATCATCATGTTTCAAGCTTATGTGTGTTCATGCTAGCTTGTGAAGGCTACTATGCATTGTTGATCCTAAAGCATCCAAGTATTTCAAGTATCCAAATATGTCAAGAAAAGCAAGATCAAATTCCTTGGAGTGATGTGTTTATCTTTAGTCCTCTAAGGAAAGCCATTGAAGGGTTGGTGAGTTGTAACATGCATTGTTCACTCATCATTTCCTTCTCCTTTGTCATTTGTATTTTTCTATCAAGGTTTAATTACCAAACTTGAGGTTTGACTAAGGAAAAACCCCTTTCAAATATTTTTCTTTCTCTTTGTGTATGTGCAAATTACAAGTTGAAGAATAATTGAAGAGATCTTGAAGATAAATTTTATATTATTGCATAAGTTGTCATCATTGTTGTCAGACCACAAAAACTAAGTTATAGATATTATTTCCAACTTTCCAAAAGTGGGACCTGTGTCAAGAAGAAGCCTAGATCTAACATCAGAGGACTATTAAAAGTGTTTTGACCAGGACTCATTTTCCTAGTGGTGAACTAATCCTTTAGTAGGTCTCAAAATCAACTGTTGGTTATAGTTAGATGTGTTCAAATCCTTCTCAGAACTACTTTCAAATTGTCATTTTCATTTTTTTAAGAAAATTAAGAATTTGTATTTCATGTATTAGTTCTTATTATTCAATTAATTTGAGTTCTTAAAATCATTCCAATTTGTTTCTAAATATGTCCTATTGTCCTAAGGACTGAGATCTAGGTCTGATTGGCTCACCATTGAGGTTGAAAGTCAATCTTTACACCTTGTGACCTCTTTCCTAATGAAATGTGCCCTTAGGGAAAGACAACTATTAAGAGATCCCACAAATACCATATCTATTGTTGGGGATCCTCTTTCCCAATATTTTAGTTATAATTTGGTTAGACAACCTAATCAAGAAAGAGAAACAAAAACTAGCAACATTTGGTACCAATGATACCCCTATCTCACGTTTACGTGTAATGTCACCATGCTTGAGCTACTACATCTATAGCCTAACATAACTACAATAATGACTTATGTGGCAACATCCCTATAAATCGCTAGGGTAAAATAAGGGACATATTATTGATTTAATCCAAAGGATGAGAAATCCCCTTTGGTTTGACAACTAAGAAGATAAAAGAAATGAATCAAAGACGTTAGCATCAACATAGAAAGCCCAAAGTAGGATTTTATGATGTGAATATAAACTTGGGTTGGAGTTGTATTTATTTTGTTGATGTATGAAAATTTTAAATTGATATGATATTCCTCACACAAATCAAAGGTGATGCTTCTTATAGGAATAGGATTAGATAAAATTAGGAAACAAATAATGTCCACATTGACCATTTGTTATATAAGCTTCCCTTTGTGGGTAGCAATTATAGAGGAAGCAAGGCATGTAGGTATTATAGAAAATGAAGGATGATCCTAGTACTTAGGTGTTCAAAGATGGGTTTTAGGGTAAGATTGATCAACTAGATAAATATAAAAGATTACTAAAACAAAATAAATTCAAATTATACTCAAAAGAATCCTCTATAGATTGCTTGATTCCCAAGGTGTTAGGCTAAATTCCAAGGTAGGATTCAAGTATTTTAATAATTAATTATATACGCTTGAATGACAATGACCTTATTGCACTTCTAGTGGGGAGTGTGGTCTTCATGGAAGAGACTTAGGATTGATTAGTCTCAATGAGTCTAAGAATTTGGATAGAGCACATACCTATCTTATGATAGGTTCCTACCTCATATTGGGTGGATTCCTATTCCAAATAAATGGATAAATTGGTTCATGTTCCATATAGAACAATGACTAACCATATGATTGGTCATTGTTCCAAGTTTGAAAATACCTAACCCATATGCATAGAAGTTCCCAAGTATAATTATGAATGAACACAGTTTATTAATTAAAATAAATATGTAGTGGACTTTTGGCATAGATAGATTTTAGGTTGTTACACTTTTTCCATTGAAACTCTTTCCTACCACATTTCATAGTTCCTTGATAGGAGAACATACTCCACTAAAAATTCTTAATAAATTCCTATTGAAGCTCCCAAAGCTATGATTTTTTTGGCTTCAAACATATTTCTTGGTGAAGGACCAATCTACTATTGCCTTGAACTTCTTTGGGTCCATCTTAAACCCTTTTATAGACACTACAAAACCTAGATATACTAGTTCTTTCTTCATAAAACTACATTTCTTCAAATTTACGAGAAAAATTCCTTATTTTATTCTTTGCAAAACTACTCTAATATACATTAAGTGATACTCTTTTGTCTTACTAAAAATTAAAAGTTCATCTAAATATGCAATTACAAATTTACCAAGAAAATGATTCAATACCTCATTCATCAGCCACATAAAGGTACTTCAAAAATTTGCTAACCCAAATGGCATTACTAGCCACTCATATAAACCATATTTTATCTTGAATGTTGTTTTCCGTTCATCTCCTTATCAGATCCTTATCTAATGATATTTTCTCTTCAAATCTATCTTATTAAATTAGTTGACTCCACTTAAACAATCCATCATGTCATCCTTTGGAGGTGATAAAAATCTATAATTTATATTTATCTTGTTTATGGCCCTATTGTTAGTACACATCCATCATTCTCCATACTTCTTTAGTGTGAGTACAATAGGTATTACACACAGACTCAAAATTTCTTTAATTATACCCTTATCCAGTAGTTCTTGCACTTGTCAATTTATCTTCTAATTATCCATAGGTGTCATCTTGTATAATTCCTAGTTTGGAAAACCATCCCTTGGTATCAAATTCATGTAATGACTTATGCTCCTTACAGGTGGTAATCCATTAAGAAAATATTTCATCAATTTTTTTGTAAATTAATCTAGAATCTCTTGTACCTCCATGGGAACTTCTTCCTTCTCCTCTATTGTCCTAACCTCTACAAGCTTAGGAATGATCAAAAAATTCATTTTCCTTTTTAAAATAGCTAAAAAAATTTCCTAGTCACTAAATAAACTTTGTGATTCTTTTCTACTTCCTCATCACTACATTTCATGGGATTCAAGGTACACCATTTCCCATTTTTATTTATTTTGTAACTATTTTCTTTGCCATCATGAATAGATTATCTATCATATTTCCAAGGTATACCAAACAACCATTGGTATAACATCAACAATATATCATCCTTATAACTTATAATATAAAAATTCATTAAAAATTTCTCTTACCAGTAGTTGATGTCCCTTTTATAGCCAAGAAACTTTGTAGGGACTCAAATGCTTAATCCTTTTCAACTAAAATCTCTCCACTATTTATTATAACACCATATTGTTAATGGTACCACTATCTATAATTATTATACAAAATTTACCTCCATACTTACATCCAATTTTGAAAAAAATCCTCTTTTGTGTGGGGTCTTCCTTCTCCTTTTCTAGTTTTAGAAAAAAAACTTAGCATCAAAGACTCTCTATCTTTGGGTTCTTCTCCAAACTTGGGTGAAGCTACACTTTCTTCTTCTTCTTCTTGGGCCACATGAATTTTAGCCTTCTTACATTTACTACTATTGGTTGTATTTGAGGACATTCAAATTCCCTATGCCCAGTTTCTCCACATTGGTAACATGTACCATTGAATTTTTCCTCTTCCAAAATATCCATGATCCCAAGAATAATCTCCCCTACCTATGAGATAGATTCCTCTTCCTCCAATTTCTTGAGTGTAATAACTCATCTGGATCATGTTGGTTTATTCTTATTTACCTTGTATCCTCTTCCACCACTAGAATGTCCTCTTCTACACATGAAAACATCCCTCTACCTCTTGAGTTGCTCTATTTTTTCCTATCCATTTTATCTTATGCCTTCAAGGAATATTGATAGGCTTCTTTTATAATTTTCAATCTAACCAATAATAATTTCATCTTGAATACATAAAAGTAAACAATTTACATACCTTGACACTTTGTCAACATCATCATCAAAGTGTCCTACTCTAATGCTCAATTTTCAAATTTCTTCCATGTATTCCTAGACACTAGATTCTTTTTTTTAAAAGATTTTGTAACTTCCTAAACAAACTTAGGTGATAATCCATTTGGAAGAATTTGGCCTTCATTTTAGTCACCATTATGTCCCATGACTTGAACTTCTCTTTACCTCTTAAATTTTTTATTTGTCTATAGATGTTCCCACCATAGGGATGCATGTATTTTCAACTTAGTCCAATAAAATTTCACTCTCTTGTCATCTTCAATTTCTTCAAAATCAAAATACTTCTCCATTTTTGAAATCCAACCTACAAGAAGCTACCATTATAGCTAGGAGGATCCATTCTTGATTACTTCTTATTACATGCAATCTTGATTAGTTCTTATTATGGACGTGGGGTATGTCACCTAGGGATCATGATGAGCAAAAAGTGGCAATATGATGATGGTATATGTGGGTATGTGGTGACGACTTTTTACCCAAAATTGATGAAACAAAAAATATTTTTTAAAGGAGATTCTCCAGCTTTCCACCAATATAAATTAGCCGCTTTACTTTGAATTGAATAAATAATTATTATTCATTTTCTAATTTGAATTATGACTAAAGGATCTGATTGATAGGTTAGTTGAAAAGAAATATTTATAGCTTTCAAAATAGTACAACATTTTTTGAATCAAAACATGCATCAAATTCTATGCTTAAAAATACTCTGGGATTAAAAAATAATAATAATTGGCAGAATTTTCATGAAGTTTTGACCAAGGTTGGAATTGGTCAGGACTTATATGAGGTTTTTTATATTTTTTTAAAAATTGTAATAAAAAATTCATAATTAATTATTTACTTGGAAAAAAATTACAAAAATATGCATCACATCTGGACGTAGTCTTCTACTTATATATAAAATATTATTTAAAAAATATTATCATTTTATTGTGGTTAGGATTGGTTAAAGGCGGAACACCTACTTCTTATTTTTCACGAGAAATTTGAGAATTACTACTCCATTGAAATTTCAAATTTTCACCAAATGAACATTTTTAAATAAAACCTGGTAGTTTAGAAACTACATTCAATTTTCTATAGATTCTATTCTTGCATATTTTTAAAATAATATAGATGCTTATTCAAAATTACACGTCAGGATTTGCTAACTCACGATTTTTTCTAAAATTTTTTGCCATAAAGGAGACTATTTTTCCATAGATGATCTACAAATACCACTTAACCTAAAATGTATTTTTCTACTTGGTCCATTGAACCCCTTCATTTGCTTAATTTTCTCCATCTACCACTTCTTCATCCTCACTAGCATCTTCAACTTGTACCCCTTTTCTCACATTGCCTCCATTAAGTCTAACCTTGTTGTAACTCATCATAACATCTCCATAATCACCATAGCATTAGCCTATTTTTCTGATATTCTTAGGCCACACCCTCTATGTATGTGTCATGTATCACTCATTTCCCCTATAGTTATAGGATTTTTCTCTCTTCACTTCCCATAAAAAATTCTATTAGGACTTATATATTCTCTTGACATAATCACAACAACCTACTATGATACCAATTGATGTCATTGAGATCAGGGAACCTTATAAGATAACTCAATCACATATCCAATGCAATTTTCAATGAAAAAATAATGTTCATATGATCAAAGAACTCACTTTTGTATTAACTAGCAACATTGTTTTACACAAGTACAAAATAGATCAATTCTAATCACAATCACCTTTCTTTTTAACTTCCAAAAAGATCCCTAGATGTATTTATCAATCTTCTTTTACCCTTTGATGTCTAAGAAGTTGGAATAAATTAAATTATGATTGTTACAACAACTAAATCATTACAAAAATGAAAAGTGTACTAGCAGGATGAAATTTTGTAAATACAATATTAGACAGAAGTTTCACAAATGACTAGTTCAAACAAGAAATTTTGCATGTTCAATTGGCCAAGAAAACTCCATAATTCATACTAGTCTAATTCATAAGAGAATTGATACATGGTGATGTCATCATTACATCATACTTACAACATGGTTACAACATCACCCTACCAATTTTATGCTTACATCATCATCAAAATTGTTCATCTAAACTAGTTGAATAAACTTTTCAATTTTTAGTTCACTTGAGTTTACCCACAAATCTTGATGGGCATGAGAAACCTGCACTAGTTGGATGTAGAATTCCTAAAAAAATTAAATAGGGAAGAAATTCCCACAAATCTAGATGACCTTGAATTTCCTATAAATGTGAAAAAACCCATCAATATTGGTTATGTGGAAAAATACATTGGAACTAGTTGTAAATGAGCTAGTTTAGTAGAAAATCTCTAGAATGTTCTACTAACAAACCAAAAAATTGCATAAACATAACTTAGTCATTTTACACCCAATTCTCATTGAATCTAATCTATATATACCCATTAGTCTCCCCTACAAAGTGATGTCACTATTTAAATCCTAAATTGTCTTTGAAATCCTCCTAAAACAACTACCCAAAAACCAACACTACTAGAAGTAAAAATACAACAAAATTGAAAAAAAAGAAAAGAAAATATTTTTTGGTTGATGCATGATTGCCTATGGACCTGGATGCTCCTACATCACCCAATCCAACACAAATTTTCTCTTAGCAAAATTATTATATTGCAAATAATCCTACATGCAATGTGACCCGAATAACAAAAAGCTCTTTTAGATTAATTTTGAAGGATACAAAATTTAAAATATAAATGTTAAATCTAAAATATTTTCTTACCAATTACACATAATCTCCACAAAATTAATGATGGACAATACCCAAATAATTAAATTTTAATTGGTAAATTATTTTATAACTTCTTAGCATCATATAATCTCCGCTCCTTCAAATTATGCTCAACTCTTTGTAGAAGTGAATGCAACAATCAATAAATTATTTATTCTTATGTCCTCACATCCATCTTGAATTCCTCACAATAATCTTATTTCTACCAATCCAAAATTTAGAGTGATCACAATATCTTATATTTCCTACACAACAAAATATATCTCTCTCTCACACACACATGGCTAACAATCAACAAAAACTTCTACACCAATTTAAATTTTTGTTGTAGTTGATGGTGCTCAAAGATGAATTGTTACATAAAAACTCGTAGCTATGTTATCTTTTTCTTTAAATTGATCATTAAATATAAATATATATTTAAAAGATTTTTTGGGTTTTATTCTTTTCTTCATCATACTTTTTTTTTTAGATTATAGGAATTGGGTAGCTCCCTATAAATTGTAGTGCACCTAGCAAACTTTTTCACATGATCGGTGATGCTGGTGCAACATGCCCTTCAATACCATAGGGACAGGGGGAGATTGGATCTCATGGCCTCTTTCTTGCAACAAGATGCTTTCTAGCTAATCGATCCATGACCCTCATTCCTCTTCATTATATTTCTAGAACACTTTAATTTTTTTTAATTTTTAAGAAATGAGATTATAGTGTTATTGAAATTACACTAGACTAGTAAAATAATCTACCAAAAAAATGTGATTACACAAGTCACAAGAATAAGAGAGATAAATGCTCTAATACCATATTAAAATGGCGAGCACACACACAAAAATAATTTACCAAACCATTATTATAGAGAAATAAATCACAAAATGATATATGTCAATTTTTAGATGATTTATAATGCTTTCTAATGTGGCTTTGTAAATCTCATCATTTTTCTTATCAACTACCCAAAATTACTAATGAGAATGTAACTCCCAAAACTAACTACAAGCTAACCTTTATTTATTTTCTATCTACTAATATTATAATTATTTATTATTTATTTGTCCTATAATCTAACAATTGATGTAATTTAAAACCAATAATTTTGAATTATGGATTATGTGATTTACCTGATTGATTCTTGATTGCTTTGTTCCTTTATGCTAATGAGGTGTATTTATGAATCATAAGTGGATTTTGTGTTGTAGATCATGTGAATTTTTTTTATGTTGATGTTGAGTAAAATAATTTGATATGCTCTTAGGATAGGTGCCTTATTGATGATGTTCTAAGTACTATAGGATTCAACCTTGTGGTTGCTTTATAATGTTGTTACTTTCATTTTATGGTCTAATAATTATGGTGTTCAGATGTATTAACTATTCTAATCCTTAATTTCAATTTAGGGCTCTATCAATTTAAATCTTTCTTGAATTGAAAATGATATTTTTTTTTTATAATTATTTTATTATATTTCTCTTTTTCTCTCTTGTCTTCATTTTATTTTTTAATTTACATGATAATATTTAAATTTCATATTTTCATATGAATAATCCATATACTTGCATTATGTGGATTAAGAATGGTAGCTTTGCAAATAATTTTAAAGTCTATGTGTAATGGAATATTTAGTACCTCCCTAGTTAAATAGTTGTTGTTGACAATAGATAAACCTATAGGACCCTACTTCGAGACACTAAGAAATTATGACCAATGTACCATCTCTCTCTTTACGGAAAGATATTAGTTTAACATGATTCAATCACTCATATTTTTACATTATCTTGAACAAATTTGGTTTCCATTTTATTATTATTATTTGATGATCTTGATTATTGTATTGGTAGTTTTAAAGATCATGTCATTACATTTTTATTATTTTGATATTAAATTTCTATTATTAAATCAAGTGGTTATTAGTCTTGAGATCTTAAATTGATATGTATTGAAAGTAATATTTAAGAGTTGAAAATATTCACTATTGATGTGGATTGTTTATGATCATGTTCGTACTTAATATTAATTTTATATTTAGAAAGTATATCCACACATTGATTTTAATGGTTCACCAATTGAGATTGTTCATAGATCATTTATCTTTATTCACTAATATTATAACATGTGGAAGTGTTGATTAATTGCTAGACATATGAACTTGTTATATGTGTGTCAAATCAGGTTCTATTTTCCTAGTCAGTGATGATGGATTGGCCATGATAAATATTGAAAATTTGTAAGCATTAGGGACAATCAAGATTTTTATGGCTTGTATGTCACAACCCCTAGTTTTATTATTTTATCTCTTATGCTTTTATATAGTCTTCAATGCCTTTTTTATTATCTAATTGTTGTCTTTGTCTTAGGTTAACTTCCATTGTTGAGATATCTAGTCCCACAATCCAAATGCTTTGACCGGGACATTAACTCATTTAAAATTAAAATATAAGTTGATAAATTTAATTTGTAACGACTTCTTGTTTAAAAGAGAAAACAAAATTTCTAAGAAAATAGTTACGCTTGGTGGAAGATATTTCTTGATTTTAGTTAGCTAATGCTTGGTAAACACTCAATTGGCTACAGCATTTGATTTATAATGAAGAATATAGGCTCTTCACGTAGGGTGATATTGAACATCACCAGAAATGTTCTAATAATATTAGAAGTTCTAGTGTTGAATAGAAGAACCACAAAATATATCAAATTGGATTTCGGATATTTTCATTAAATGTTTTGGAACCATGTTTCATCCTACTCAGGCTCATCTTATTTGCCATTTATGTAGCCAAATTTTAGTCATTTGGTTGTGTAGATGGTGTATATGTATTGATTTTTGAAAGTTATCTTGGGCGGGTGTGAACTATTTTTGATGGAGGTCATCAACAAATTCTTTTTTGCTACCTGATACGGGAGCACAAGCCTTCTTGGGCTGAACCTCTTCGAACAAATAAGAGCCAAGGACTGAGGGGTATCCATTCCACCAAAATTGCCTGGGCAACGATCCTAGCCTCATCCCTTTTTTGGTGTTTGACTTGATCCTCAATGGGTTCATTTAGAACCTTTCAACTTCACCAATAGACCAAGGGCCCATTGACGTGAACTATTTTGAGTTTATCATACTTTTTAACAATCTTTCACTTTTAACTTTTATTTTGTAGTTTTTCTATAAACTTAGATAATTTTAATGGGATTGATGAGGTTGCTTAAGTTCTTAGATTGTTTCTATAATTCTCTTTCTATCAAAAGTTATTTTTCATAAATGAAATTTAATTCTTCACAATTGTATTATATATATTAGATTCATAGAGATACAAAACATTTGGATTGAATAAGTAGATTTTATACAATTTTGGAATTAAAATATTATACAACATGAAGGAATTATTACAAGTAGAAAAAGGTAGTAACAAGATAATAAGTAAAATCTACTAGACTTTTATACCATAAATAGTAGATACTTTTATTTAGTAGATAACAAAGAGTTAACGTAGAGTAGATGTTGATAAATAATTTTTATATTGCAAACAATCAATAAGAATATTTAATATAACTATCAATTTAGACAACAAACTAATTGGAAGGGTATATCGAAAGATTTGATTTGGTGGTTATTGTTACTGCATTGATAGTCATTAGCATTTCATACAATAGTTGTTGAATATAGAATTAATAGTATTTCATGGTGGTCATTTTTTATAAGAAATCATACAAATAACTTATTTTTAGGTGATCACGTCATTTGTTTGTGACATGTCAAAGCAGTTCTCATTATAATATTCTTTGTTTATCAGTTGCTAGTATTAAATGTAAAAGTTAATGAGTTGTTATTCCATAATTTTCTTTAGGTATCAAGTTGATATTCATTTGAAATACTTAGTTATTGTCTCAACATCCCTTAGCTTTCTTAAATTGTCAAAGATAAATCTATTAGTAATTTGATGCTATACTTAGCACTTGGATAGTTAACACATTGTTATCATATTGATAAATTGGAAGCTAGTTTTGTTACAATTGATTTGATAATCTAGTTTTTTTGCTGTAATATGATTAAATTAATATTAATTAGGATAGTTTTGGATTATCCTATTTTTTTCATTTAATATCATATATGTTATTTTAGGTAATATTGATTATTATAATTACTATCATTTTATAGCATTTGGCATCAATTGATTAGTTGTTTTGTTTGAAAAATTTGGTTTATCATCTATGTAAATAATTCTCTTGGTGTGGAGCTTGATTATCTCTACCTAATTAGTCTCCAAGTGGGAGATTGTTGGTTATGGAGCCTAATATTGTTGGTTTTGGATCCCATTTGATTCTAAGGGGGTGCTCAGGTATGGTTGGGGGAGTGTCACGGGTACCCCCTTTGTATGAGTCTAGGGGGATGACCCCTCCAATACGGGTCTAGGGGCCACATGTCCTAATGAAGGTTCGGGGGCAATGCCCTCAAAGAAAAAATTATATATTATTTTATTGTAAATCTAGACTATTCATCATTATACCACAAATTTGAGGGTAGAGATTACATCAAGGTATTTTTGTCCAAAAAGATAACCCTTTTTTATAAGGCCATTCTATTAAATCTATGCATTCTATTCTATTGTGTGAGGAGACCATGAGAGAGTGAAGAGGAAGTTGTAGCATATGTGTTGTAGGTTGCATCCCTTCATTTTTTTGGATGGAATAGAGGAAGCATTGGTTGTTTCTCTATGGATGTAGCCCATATTGGGTGAACCATGTATATTTATCTCTATGTTTTGCATTATTTTATATTTTATTTTTGCATTCATTTAATTGTATATTTCTCTACAATCATATTACTAACAACTGGTATCAAATTCATACATTTATTTGGATGATAAATTCTAAAGGAGGGTTTCTAGTTTGAGTGGGAGTAATGATGAAAAAAGGAAAATACATGGTCAAAAAGTTTAATGGAAAAAACTATCATCTATGGAAGATACAAATATGTCTAGATTTGTATTAAAAGGATATTTTCTTAACATTGGGTGGAAAGAAAAGAAATTGTTGAATATGAAAGATGAAGAATGAGATATTATTGACAAAAAAGCACTAGAAACAATACAATTGTGCTTGAAAATATTGGTGGATTTTAACATATCAAAATTAGTGACAAACAAAGGATTTGATGAAGATATTGGCTAAACTTTATGAAAAACCCTCATCTTCCAACAATGTATTTTTTATGAAAATTTTATTTAATATGAAGATGTTGGAAGGTGGTTTTGTTGCTAATAATTTAAATGAGTTTAACACAATCACTAGTCAATTAAGTTCTATAGGAGTGAACTTTGATGATAAGGTTAGGGATCTTTCGAATTTTTTTTTCATTACTATAAAGCTATGATATCTTGTTCATGTCCATGTGAGTAATTATATCTCTAGTTTAAGTACTTTAAATTTTGATGATGTTGCAAGTGTCATCCTTAGCGAGGACATGCAATGATAAATCATAGATTGAGAAATTAGGTAATGATTTAACTATAGAGAATAGGGGAAGACAAAGGGAGAGAGGAAAGAGCCCAAAAAATCATGAGAAGTCTAACAAGGGAAGATTCAAATCTAGAGGAAGGCTAGAGATTTGGAATTTTGGAAGAACATACACCTAAAGAATGAATGCTAGTCTTGAAAGGGAAAACAAAATGAACAGTTCTAGAAAATAATAGGGAAGAAAATGTAGCATGTGATTTGTTGCAAGATTCTTTAATCCTTTCATTACATAATATTATTGATTATTGATTGTTAGAGTCAGGGGATTCATTTCATGCCACACCCCATAGGAAATGTTTTTTGGACTATGTCCAAGGTGATTTTGGATAGGTTTACTTGGATGATGATGAACCATTTAAAATTATTGGAAAGGGTATGATATAGATAAAATTACTTAATGGAAAACAATGGTTATTGAAAGAGGCGAGGCATGTTCTTGATTTGAGAAGAAATCTAATTTTAGTAGGACATATAGGAAGTGAAGGTTGTATAGTTAAATTTATAGATAATTAATGGGTAATTGCACAAATATGTGATACAAAAAATGGGGTCTTAAGATGCCACTTATTTTCTCAATAAAAAAAGTCTAATATTTGATGAGAAAATGAAGATAGTTATGCTAAAAATTGAAGATGCAACAAGAAAAATAGTTGTAGTGCTCCAAATCTAGTTTCTAAGCTACTATTTTTTTTTTTAAATGGGGAAGATTAAGGGTTTCAGAAAGGGGGAGCACACAAAGTCCAGTCTTTTTTTTTTTGAAAAAGATAACATAGCATCTAGTGTGCTCCCCCTAAAATGTTAAATTTTTTTAGAATTTCAAAAATTACTTAAGTGAGAAATTAGCTAACACCATGTAGTTTATGTTGTATTTTTTAGCCAATTTCTTAATGAATATATATATATATATATATATATATATATATATATATTACTATTTTATGAAATGTACACATCTTAAAAAACAAAAAGTTGAGCATGCTCCCCCTAATTTTTTGTTAAAACTATTTGAAAATCATTTTTTTTTAAAATATGTGTAGAATAGAGTCTAGTTTCTAAAAATGTATTTTATTTCAAAATTTGATGAACGAATAAAACACTATACCCAAAATACCACTTGTTGGTTTTTGACAAAAAATGGGCACACTAACAAAAGAAATTAAACATGAAAACCTTAACATAATCAAAACTTGAAAAAAACTATTGTTGCCAAAATTTTCACATTTTGTACAATATTGTTTTTAAAATGTCTAACCTTAGGTTATTGGAAAAATTATAATCCATAGGTTTTAAAAAAGTTCTTATTTCTTTAAAAGGATCAAGACCTAATAGGAGCCTCTTGAGTATTTAATGCATTAAATAAAGATTTATTTCACAAATGCATTAAATAAGGAGTTTTCATTTCACACCAAGGTTGCATTTTTTGGTTTGATAAAGTAAAAGATATTTTGCTTTTAGAAAGGTGGAAAACAAAGGTTATTTTCCAAGTTCATGCTTTCATACCTGTAAATTTCACATTGAAAAAGGCATTCAAAGAAAGAGTACCATGGTTTAACTCGAGTTGGAGCTTCATTTTTGCAAAAGAAAACCCTAAGTAAGCTATAGTTCTCTGCAATTTGTCTCTCCCCCATGGCATGAATAGGATATGTTTTTTTTTAAAGAAGGTTGTATAATCTCATTCATACATGATCTAAGGCATGCATGCTTAGTAAGAGGGATAAAATAGAAAGATCAACACATTTTTTTTTGTTTCAAAGGAACATGGAGATCATCATGTAAAAGGGTGCAACCATTGTTGTGTTTCAATCATATCTTGGAAAGTATGAACTGGGATTTTGTGATTTTTGGATAAAATTTAGAAAAGAGTAAAATGAAGAAACCCACTTTAAATTTCATAGGAACCCAATTCTATGGTTTCAAAGAAAACTGCATGTACAGCAACACATCCCTATAGATGAATGCAAACAACAAAACCATGAAGTTGAGATTACATCAATCAATTAGGGAATAATGCAATATGATCAAGGCCTGAAAATAAGGAGGTTTGAGAGAGTTTGCAGTAGTTTAAGATGTAGTTAGAAGCCCTTCATGGGTTGGACAATAGTTGAGACTTCTTTTCATAAGTCAAGCTTTAGTTTGTATCAAATCTCAGCCCTATTTTGCATGTTTTTCAAGAAAATTCGACCCCAAGCCATTCATCATGTAAATTTGAAGTAGAAACAAGGTGGAAACAATCAGTTTGAGATCACTTCAAAGAGGAACAATCAGTTCTTCTTTTTTAGTTCTCTTAAGACTTCTTTTCCTATAAGTCTTCCTTCTTTTCTTAGTCAATACTTTCTTCTTTTTGGCATGTAACACTTATTGAGTGTAATTAATTATTTTATTAAACTAGCATAGGATTAACTTAGGTATTTCATTTAATTAATTAAGTCCTAGGTTGCATCATTAAAATATCATTAATAACAGGGTAATTCCCCTTTCCAAGTTTGTAGGGGATAAGATTCCTTCTAGAAGATGAGTTGTTTTTTCTAGAACTTATCTCAATCTATCATCATTTCCTAGGTAGGTAGTTAGGGTTCACATGTTGTTAGATCGAGACACATGGAAACATCATATTGCATCTTGCATCTCTCTCATGCCTATATAATCAGGGCCTATGTACATTTGTAATCATATATTCTAGATCAATAGCAATCTCCATTTGCACGCCCTTAGTTGCAACACTTTCTGTGTGGTTGAATTTCTTCTTGGAAAGACCTTTTGAAGTGTGTGCAACTTCATTGGATGATTCAACATCCATTATTTCAGCATGGCTAATCAAATATTCCATTGAAGAAGATTCATCCCTGGGATCAAGAAAGTTGAGCCTAGAGAGATTCTTCTACGAGGCTTAGAGGGTTTCCATTGCGAAGGCTATTTGACACCCTTAGGGACCAAGCTAATTTAGATTGGGTGAGATCTGAGCTTACCATTGTCTTGAGAGGAATACCTCAAAACCCTAGGATTTTCTTTTCAATTCATCGAAATTAGATTCATCAACACAGGAGCCATTAAATAGAGTGTATTTTGGTTTCAAAATCAACTAGTATGATCCATACAATTTAGAGTAAAAAATCACCCCAGTCAGTTGTCCTCTGTGGAAATTTTTTTTTAATTGTAGGCCATTTTTATTTCAAAAAAAATTGGGCAAGTATTTTCATATTATTTTTGGAAAAAAAATTGGGTAATTTTCTATAGTTTGCAGAAAAATATTTTATTTCAAGGCAACTACAAATAAAATCTCCTATCGGCGTACATAGGGCTTATTTATTTTCTGCGGTCATTAGTGGTCGGCATGTATTTTATTACAAGAAAATATTATATAAGGGATTGAATTTTCAAACTTTATGGGTCAATATTTGATATTGGTGGTCGAATTTATTGGTTGACAAATATTTAAAGATTCTTTTGATTTTTTAATTTCCGATTGGCAATATTAAAAAATATGTAACAAATCTTTCATTGGCCTATTATTGTTTTTTGCAGGGAGGTACTTGTTTTGTTGGCCCACTTGGGGGCTTGTCCTATCACTGGCCATCGCTGATTGTTTCCCTTCTCTTCCATCGACAACATTCCACCATATTGGCCTGTCATCCTTGCCCATGGGTTTCCTCTACTAGTTTTTGACACATATAGTGTACTTTTCCGGTGATCTCTACCAATGGTCATGCTTACCACTAGAGCCCGAGCACTCTAAGCCCCATTCATTGAGGAACCAGTCTCATCAAAGACTGAGAGCCCTCTACTCTATCCAAGCACCACCATTCAAAAGGGTCGCTCCACCCAAGTACTCATCCCCTCTCTCGCTCCAAGAGGGAACCTTTTTCTGCCATCCTATGCCTTATGTTCACATCAATGACCAGGTGCCAACTCGAGGGGGCTAATGTTTTGTACCCCATTAGCTTGCAAAGTTCCTAATATAGGCCTTTTTTCTTTTCATAAAGTACCAAGGTATTGAAAATCATCAAATGAGATCTTGTCGGAAAAGAGGATTTGGTCTACTTTCAGAGTGAGCATCCATTCTATAGAATTTTCAACGTGAGAAAATTCTACATAAATAAAGTAAAACCCTGGTTGGACATAAAGGCTCGCCTGTTCTCATCGATGAGGATCTTGATTTCAATGATTCATGACATCGGGGAGGTAATTGAGCTTTTCATCAGTTTCAACTTTCTTTTTTATCGGTCATTTAGCTCCAGAAGTACTCTTGCATTGATTTTTTCAATTTGGTTCATTTGTTCAATAAATTGGATATCCTGAAGCTTGGGAAAATGATTTTTGATTTGGGTGGCATCTATTTAGTTACGTAACATATTTGGAAGTCTCTATTTGTTGTTGAAGGTCATTGTCTTTGTAATTTTGGAGAAATTTGATAGTATATTATGGGGTTTGCATTTTCTCCTTCTCTGACTATGTTGCATAAGGGAACCTATAAACAATGGTGAGATGGGATCATACACCATCTCCAATCACTTAATTTATTGCCACATATGTATGGTATAGTTCCCCATCCGAGTGAAGGTATTCATGAACTTGCTTGGAGTTGTAGCATATATATTGTCTTAGAGATCATTGCAATGCAAGTTGATTGTGATGTTTTGAGTACTATTGATCATTGTGATTGTCCTCACATCCTTTGGACCAAGATTTGGGAGCTATATGGAGATTCTGATACTCTACCCTTCCCTGATGGTCATGATTTAAAATATCATTCTTCGGATTAAGTACCCCATGGTGATATTGCTATGCAAAAGGTTGTTGTTTGAATTTCCTTGAATCTTCTGAAGAGAATAACAAGGTTTCTTTAGATGTTCCTTCTTGTCCATCAGAGACTATTGGTATCCATTCACATTCAGTGATTCCTTGTCCAGAATCATTGATTGAGGTTTCCATCATCATCATTCATCAGGACACGTTTAGTTTTCTTGACTTGACATCATAGGATGGCTTTGTTTTAGGTATCACTAACTTGGATACTTCTACAAGTTTAAAGAACATTCTTGAGGGGATATCACTCCTCTATTTAGATTTTTCTTTGGAGAGTTCTCTTGAGTCTCCACATCCCCTTGTCTCAACCTTGATTGGAGATCTTGAGACTATCTTGGAGTCACTTGTTTTCTCTTCATAGATTTCATATATGAGACTTGTTCCCTCTCATTCCATTTAGGAGTTGAAGTTTCTTCAGCATCTACCATTAGATTTTCTTATTCCTAGTGGGAGAGATGTGGTTTGGACACCTTTGTTGCTTCATACTTCTTTCAGTGGTTTTGAGGACACTTCAGTGTGGGGGGAAATCTAGTCTCCATCACATTCATTGTATCACTATCTTTGGATCTTGTTCAACATCAATTTCTGCATTGTCCTAATTTGTCACCTTCTTCATTAATTGGGTATATACCTAATTTGATTGTGGCATCTTCATCTTCATCAGGAAAGGAGACACATGAGTATTTTTTTGAGACATCATCATCCACATTCATCCTTTCTTCAATTCCTATCCAGAATGGGAAGCATCTCTGCACTTGTACTTGGTTTTGTTTCTTCTAAAGGGAGACAAGTTGTTGTCGACATTGGATCTGTTTCTTTAGACACTTACCATTTTGTAGGTGATCACATGTTTAATCTCTCTATTTCCCTCCTATGGGGGCTATTGATTATATTGTATCCATATGATGGATAGATGTACTTGGGGGTATTTGGGAGTCCTCCATCCTTCCCATCATTTCTCACTTTTTGCATTTCATCTCCTTTGGAGAGGGGTTTCTTCAGGTTTTCCCCTTTTCTCTATTTGTGGGAGATTGGTTGTATTTTCATTCTCATTTGTAAATGGGTACCTAAAATTTCCATCATGTAGCTGAAACCCAACATCAATCATCATCTTTGCATAATCATTGCATTTCCTCCCTAAGTTGCACTTATGGGGGGGTGTTAGTGTAATTAATTACTTATTACACTAGCATAAGTTAACTTAGGTATTTCATTTAAATAATTAATTCCTAGGTTGCATCATTAGAATATTATTAATAATGGGGTAATTCCCCTTTCCATGTTTGTAGGGGATAAGATTCCTTCTAGAAGATGAGTTGTCTTTTCTAGAACTTGTCTCAATCTATTATCATTTCCTAGGTAGGTAGTTAGGGTTCACATGTTGTCACATGTTGTTAGATCAAGACACATGGCAACATCATATTGCATCTTGTATCTCTCTCATGCCTATATAATTAGGGCATATGTACATTTGTAATCATATATTCTAGATCAATCACAATCTCCACTTGCATGCCCTTAGTTGTAACACTTTCTGTGTGGTTGAATTTCTTCTTGGAAAGATCTTTTGAAGTGTGTGCAACTTCATTGGATGATTCAACATCCATTATTTCAACATTGTAGACCATCTTTTTTTCTTTTTCATGCCTAATCGCAGACCTATAGCTCATTTTCTAAGTTTGTAACAACAACATTCCTTTATTTTTCCAATAAAAATAGTAGCATTTTCCTTCCTAGCAGTTCTTGTATTATGTGATGAATGAATGATTTGATAAATTTTCTATGATTTATCTATGAAATCCTCTATTTTGTCTCATTCGATCAGCATTTGTTGTAAGGAGATATATGATGATTGGAGGTCATGGATTGTATTAGTTGATTTTGATATCTTATAGTTGTGAAAACTAGTTGTTTTCCTTCAAGCAAGAATTAGATTCATCCCTTTCTAAAGAAATATTTATGCATCACATGTTTAGTTAGGTTGTGAAAGATTCAAATCTATTTTTTGAAAGGTTTTGTGAGTAAATCAAGTTGCAGATCTTAGTTAGCTTTGGTGCATCGCCTCCTCCTAGGATAGGTTTTATTTCAATGCAATCCTTCTATCCTTTTTCCCATCAAAGTTAGTTTTCAGGAGACATAATAGGAGAACTAGCTCACTCCGGAGGTTGATTTCCATTTTAGGCAACCCATAGGCCTGAAAATAATCCCATGTTTCATCAGATTGCTAAACTCTCAACTTAGCATCATGACTGCAATCTTGGTGACAATAATTTTTGGCACTCCTGGTGGGACAGTTTGAACTCTCATAGTTCAAAGCTTACCATTTCATTGCTAGTTTTTGGTGTGAAAATCAATATTTTTAGCCTTTGGAGGAAAGATCCACACACAAAAGGTGACTTCGAGCTCAAATCTTCTGGTTTCAAAGACACAAGTGTTGGTTTTTTTTTAAATTACTTATTCCAATTTTCAACTCTTTGAATGAGTAGAAATGTCAATTTTTTATGGAAAATATGCATACCCACCACCATATTATGAGAATAATGTCCATGAGGCTCCTTATCAACCATATGCATACAACCACAATGCTAGTTTTAATCCAAATGATCCTACTTCAACAAGTAACCAACATGTTTATGATGGTTACCACCCACCCACCCTTGCTCAGTCTTCCAATCAGCTCCAAAATGATGATTTTGGAATTCATGAAATTAAAAGTATATTACAAGGCTTCACAGTGCAGATGGATGAGATCAAGAGCCAACATGAGTAGAATGATTTGGCTTTCCAAGCTTATCTTGATGAGAATCAAGATGAATGGGCTCATTAAGAGCAATTTCATAAGTAGTATCTAGTGGCACAACATAGGCAGTATGAGGAAAATCTTGCAAAGGAGTTAGCTACACAAAAATATAAATACGAGGATAAACTAACAACTATAAAAGAAGAGTTGATGAATAATTTTCTTGATATATTACAAAATATACCTACACAATCAACTCCTCCTTCATTATAAAAATCTATAATTAAACAAGAAGCTCAGCCAACTAGTATTTTTCCAAACCCATTCTTTGGTAAAGAGGTTCCATTGTTCAACACCATGTGCTTCATGCAAAATGAGCCCATACCTGAGCAGGTTCAGCCTACAATCCCTCAAGAACAACCTCTTGAAGAACCTATTTTCCTTCCAATAGCCCAAAAATCCCCACAAGTCAAACTACTGGATCCTATTGTATCTCTAGAGAGCTATCATACTAAGTAGAGCACACTAGAACAACAAAGTATAGAGCAAGAAAATGATTGTCAGCATGAAGTTTTGTCTGATTTGTTTAATGAGCTTCCACTTTTTTGAAGAAGAAGAGGAAGTTTACTGTATTAAATACTAACAAATTAGTTGGTACATCAAGGTGAAAAGAAAGATGAAGCTTTAGGACAACAAGGAGAGTTTCAAAATATTTATGTTTTGACTCCTCAAGAAAGCTACAATAAGGTAAAAGATAGTCCTCTTCCACAACAAAATAAAAATGAGAATGAAGAGGACTCATTCTAGGATGATCTTGAGGTATTTTTGTCAAGTTTAGATGTTAATCATCCATCTCTATAAGAAGCAAATCAAAAGCAGCAGGTTGTTAAGGAAATAGTTGTTGATTCTAAAGTTCAAGCTTATTTACTTGTTGAGATTCCTTTATTTTCTAATGATGATGAAGATAGCATGTCTATACTAACAAATTTGGCAAGTTGTGATCAGCAAGAGCATGAAAATGATATTGATAGGGTGCTGATCCATGAGAAAATGAATGAGGAGAGCATTGTTGAGAAAGTTCAAGAGGCTGATATGGAGGAAAATATGATGCAAATGGAGAGGAATTGTAAGATATCAGTTATGGTTGTAGAAGTAAAGGATCAAAAATAAACCAACAGAGAAAATCCAAATATGAGCACCTCAAGAGGATGCCCAACCAAGAATCTTTCCATAATAAAGTCCAAGCATGAAATTGATGGTGAGAAACCAAAGATCCTACCTACATATGCATTGCAAACCAACACCATGTTTGGTCAAACTCGAAGGGTATGTGATCTTTCTTATGTTTTTCAAGACGTGCTACATCAGTTGCTTGTATTTCTAGCCATGCTTCATGTCATTTCATTTGTTCATCAATATGTAATGCATCCTAAGTTGGGAAGAAAAGGATGTTATTTTTCAAAACTAGTGAATGGATTTGTTTGAGAAAGTTTCATTCTTGGTTAGGATAGGGTAGAGTAGTTTTCCATTCAATCTTTCTCATCCTCTAAGTGTTGATGCACATATTTTAGTTTGGTTTTTAGTTTGGTAGGTAGTTGATGTTGTTCAATGTTTTTAACAATTGAGTCAAGGTCTGAATTTGAGTTTCCCAAGCCCACATATTGACTCCTATACCCAATTGATAGGAAAGGCAATGGGTTCTTCATTGTTTAGCAAGCAAATACCCCTGAGAGGTTTCCAGAATGTTGCCAAAATTCTCACATTTTGTTCAATATTGTTATTAAAATGTCTAACCTTAGGTTATTGACAAAATTATAATCCATAGGTTTTATGAAAGTTCTTATTTCTTTAAAAGGGTTAGGACCTAATAGGTTCCTCTTGAGTATTTAATTCGTTAAATTAAGATTTATTTCACAAATGAATTAAATAAGGAGTTTCCATTTCACACCAAGGTTGCATTTTATGGTTTGATAAAGTAAAATACATTTTTCTTTTATGAAGGTAGAAAACAGAGGTTATTTGACAAGTTCATGCTTTCATACATGTAAAGTTCACGTTGAAAAAGGCATTCAAAGAAAGAGTACCATGGTTTAACTCAAGTTGGATCTTCATTTTTGCAAAAGAAAACCCTAAGTAAGTTATAGTTCTCTGCAATTTATCTCTCCTCCATGGCATGAATAGGATATTTCTTTCTTTTAAAGAAGGTTGTATAAGTTGGTTCATACATGATCTAAGGCATGCATTCCCAATAAGAGGGATAAAATAGAGAGATCGACACACTTTTTTCAGTTTCAGAGGAACATGGAGATCATCACGTAAAAGGGTGCAACCATTGTTGTGTTTTAGTCATATCCTAAAAAATATGAACTAGGTTTTCGTGATTTTTGGACAAAAATTAGAAAAGAGTAAAATGAAGAAACCTAGTAAATTTCATGAGAACCTAGTTCATAGTTTTCGAGAAAAATTCACCAATTTGTAACAGCCCTATAAATGAGTGCAAACAACAAAACCGTGATGTTGAGATTGCATCAATTAGTTAGGGAATAATGCAATCAGATCAAAACTAGAAAAGAAGGAGGTTTGAGAAATTTTGCAGTAGTTTAAGATGCAATTAGAAGCCCTTCATGGGTTGGACAACAGTTGAGACTTCTTTTTAGTAGTCAAGCTTCAGTTTGTATCAAATCTCAACCCTATTTTTACATGGTTTTCAAGAAAATTTGACCCTAAGCCATTCATCATGTAAACTTGAAGTAGAAACAAGGTGGAAACAATAATTTTGAGATCACTTCAAAGAGGCACAATCAGTTCTTCTTCAGTTCACTCAAGACTTCTTTCTATAATTCTTCTTTCTTCCTTCTTTTCTCAGTCAGTTATTTCTTCCTTTTGGCATGTATTGTAGACCATCTTTTTCTTTTTCATGCCTAATGGCAGACCTGTAGCTCATTTTTTTAGTTTGTAATAATAAAATTCCTTTATTTTTCCAATAAAAATAACAACATTTTCCTTCCTAGCACTTCTTGTATTATGTGATGAATGAAACATTTGATAAATTTTATGTGATTTATCTATGAAATCCTCTATTTTGTCTCATTCAATCAACATTTGGTGTAAGGATATACATGATGATTGCAGGTCTTGGATTTTATTAGTTGATTTTGATATCTTGTAGTTGTGAAAACCAGTTGTTTTCCTTCAAGAAAGCATTAGATTCACCCCTTTCTAAAGAAATATTTATGCATCACATGTTTAGATTGTGAAATATTAAAATCTATTTGTTGAAATGTTTTGTGAGTAAATCAAGTTGCAGATCTTAGTTAGCTTTGGTGCATCACCTCCTCCTAGGATAGGTTTTATTTCAATGTAATCCTTCTATCCTTTTTCCCATCAAAGTTAGTTTTCAGGAGGCATAATAGGAGAACTAGCTCACTCTAGAGGTTGATTTCTATTTTAGGCAACCCACAGGCCTGGAAATCATCCCATGTTTCATCAAATTGTTGAGATTTCAACTTAGCATCATGGGTAAAATCTTGGTGACAACAACTATATGGTTAGATAGCTAAGAGAGAGCCCAATATTATCATGGTATTTTTTATAAATTTGTATTGAAACACCTGCAAACCAAATGGAGAGCATGATCAAGAATGTGTGAAATATTTTTACCTTTTAAAAAAAAAGTCTTCTGCATGAAATGGTCATCCAACCTAGAAAATCCAACCCAAAGGATTGGTATTTCCCAATGAAAATATTTTTTTGAGCACCAAATTTGGTACTATCCAAATAAAAATGCATTTTTAGAATGCTAGAGCCATATTCTCTTTCTCTCTCCCCCCCACTTTGATTAAGGCTTAGAGTTTAAGGTTTATGATTGATGATGGATAGTTGAGGTTTTACCTTTCACTCCCTCTTTTCCTCCTTCCCTCTCTACCAATATTTTCCTTTCTCCCTCCCTCTCTTCTGTCTCTCACCTCTCTCCCCTCTCTAGGTCTCTCCCACCCTCTCTCTATCTCTACCTTGCCTTCCCTTCTTACCTCCATCTCTATCCTTCCCTCCCTACCTATCTCTTCTTCTCTCTCCCTATGTTATGATTTCTCTCCCATCTCTCTCCATTCTCTTGATCACTACCTATCCCTCCCACCCTCTCTCTCTCCCCATATCTAGGTATATCCCTCCTTCCCTCTCTACTTCTCCAACTCTCCATCCTTGTCTCATTACCCACCTCTCTCCCCCTCTATCTCTCTCACCTCTATCTTTGCCCTATGTCTCTCACCCCTCTCTCCCTATGTTGTTGGTCCCTCAGCTCTTTATCTCTCCCCTCTAGTTATTTCCCTCCAACTCCACCTCTCTCCCTCCCTCCTTACCCATCTTTCCCTCTATGTGAACTTATCTCTCTAATTTTATTATCTGTCTCCTTCACCTCTCTACCTCTTGTTGGAAATACAAGGTGAAACTTGCAGCAATACAAAATTAAATATGTGGTTGCAAAATTAGAATTATGTATTCAAGATTACCAAAATTATGATATGTAATTAGCAATTGCAAACATGAAAGAAAATAAGTAATACCACAAGTTGAGAATCACAAGTGACACAAGATATACATGGAGAAAGTACATCAATACAAAAATCCTCTCTAAAATTTAACAACACTTTATTACTTTGATAACCTACAAACAAACTCATAAAACCACCATCTCAATGCTCCAATATATAGAAGTTTATGAGAGAGAATACCACAAATGGTATCCCAAAATAGTAAGTAAAACCACCTGGAAAAA
>VDFB02329009.1:0-43992 GCA_007258455.2 Sequoia sempervirens
GGGGAGGAACTTGAGGTGCTCCTTGGCTTACATGAATGTTTGTGGATTGGCTATTTGAAGAGGAATGTTTATTGTAAATATTTGCAATTTGTTTCAGCACTTGCAAGCCATCATCACTCTGAATTAGGTGATGAAGGTTCTCAATAGTAGGTATAGTAGTGGTGGAAATGTTTTCTAGTGACAAATCTTGTTGTAAATGTGCAAAGCCCTCATGAATATTAATGACCTTTTCTTGCGAGGGGGATTTGTTTTGGTTGTCAACATTCATAGGATGGAAAGGTGAAGGCATGGAAGTGGTATTGTCAAGGCCTAATGCATCATTGTCCATACCAGGAGTAGGAGCTCATGAGATCTGAAGGTCCACAATGAAAGTGCTATCATATATTTCCATGAGTCTATAACTTCTTCTCACTAAAGTATTATCAACGGGGCACCAAACACTCATGCAAGTACCACAAAGGAAGGGTGGATGGAAATGCAAGCTAATCTAAGAATGTGAAATGCAAATAACAAAAAATATGTTAACTATAACATACATGCAAATAAAAAAACAAAAATGTAGAAAACTGCTAGAAAAAGCACATAACTACTATCTAAAAAGTGTAGAGGGGTTGATTCGCCCTGGGTGGCGAATGCGCCCTAGGATGCAATTTTTTTTGTTTTTCAGAATTTTAAGAGTGATTGAAATGTTCTACATAATGCAATTATAGATGCGGAATGTATTTTTTTACTCTTTCCAATGAAATTGAATGCAAAAATAAAAGCTAAATGAATGTTTCACTAATGCAAAATGAAAGATCCTAGAATGCAATAACAAATCAATGCCCTAATTGAATGCTAATGCACATGGAAACTAAGATGAAAGATATGAATGCAATCATAAATTTAAAGTTTTCAAATGTCAGGTTCACCAAAATATGACATAGATTTTGGGAACCTAAAATGCTTACTCTTGGACTTATAGGGTTTTTCACCTAAAAGGAGAGAGATTTAGGTCCAAAATGCTTATGTAACACTCAAATTAGGATGTGTGCAATGTGGTATGATGTAAACGATCTTAACTAAATTAAATTGACTGATTAAGATGAACTAAATGAATGCAAAAGTGCAATTTAAGCTATGTTTGAAAACACATTATGATATGCAAACAACTATGAAAATGAAGAAATTATGCAAAACAGAAGGTACAGGGGTAAATCTGAGTGCACCTAGATGAAATATGAACTATCTAGAATGTTTGGAATGTTGATGAATTTTACTAATTTTTCATAGTGGCACTCATTCGCCTAGGGTGGCTAATCAATCCTCCTATTGATGAAAAAATGTAGAGAGCTAATTTCTGTCTGTCGGGATCTCAAATCTGACAAAGTTCAAGTTTCCAATCCTAAGGTGGGACTCATTCACCATAGGTGGTGAATCAGTTCTCTCCCAAATTTTTGAAAAACTAGGAGACAACTCTGCAACACTAGATCTAGGAATGTCTGCTTGGCGAGTTGCCAAAGTCAAATCCGTAGAAAATGGACAAATAAGTCTCTCTAAGCTTGAATTTGACTTATGTTTACTTGAAGTACCTATTTGACATGAAAATCAATCTTCAACACCTTATAACCTCTCAAATTTGTAAACAAAAGGCTGCAAATACACAAGCAAAAGGGGAAAAATTATTAGGGTTAGTGAATAGAGGTTTTCCTTGGTCAAACCCCACTTTTGGTAATTAATCCCTTGAAAAGATAATGAAATGCAAGAGAAAGATAAAGTAATAACATGTAAATGATATCCACTCACCTAACTCTTGATCTTGTAATTTTGAAGTAATGTCAATGGCAGCTTCAAAGTGCTTGAAAAGTGTTTTAATTGATGATGTAAGATGCTTGAATGCTTGAATGTATAGGTGGATAAGTGAATTTGATGAATGGGGTGTTGAAATTAGATTAAAATTACTTATTTATATAGTTCTTGTGCCTTACTATCCATTCATACCTCATCACAAGCTGACATCAAGTGTTTTTGAATAAAATTGCAAAAGGAAATTTGAAATATTTTGAATTTGGAGCTAAGGGGGACTCATTTGCCACACATGGCAAATGGGTTTCACCTAGGACCTAAAAAAAAGTTTCGGGAATAATGTTGTATTTAATGTTATTTGTCGGGATAACATTAAAAAATACACTTAATTAAGTCATATGAGGGCATAAAAAGACAAAATAAAGCATAAGAAAGGTGTAAATAGTAAAGAGTGCCTAGAAAAGCATGAAGGCTTGTTACAAGACTTTAAAACACTTCAATATAGGACTTGTTGATGAGAAAAAAAAGGTGATTTTTAGGTAAATTGTATTTAATAAAGTCTAGAAGAATGTAGAAATTTCTTACAACACTTCACAACACCTTCACAAGATGTTGTTCTTTGAGTTTCAGTACCTAAATAAGCATGTTCAAGCCATGATACAACATAAAATCATAGCAACATAGTTCCAACACCATGAAACAAGACCTAAAAGGCCATGAAAATGACAAGGGGCCATTTTTCTATGACACAAATTGGCTAAATCTCAACCCTTTATTTCAAAGCTTGCCCTTACTTTGACCTAGTGTTGCCCTAACCCTAATGCTCCTCATCACATTGAATCCTAGTCGTTAACCTTAGTTTTTTATAAAATTTTAATCTTGGCTATCCATTTTCAATTTGGAATTCTTTAAAAGGCTCTCTCTCAAGCCATTTTGGACACACAAAGTTATTTTTAACAATTCATACATAGATGCTTGATGACTTGAATACTTGAGCACTCACAAATCTTTAATATTTTGCTTGTCTTGATTGTAGGCTATGGTTACACTTCAAATCTAAGGGAAATCCTACTATTTGTAGCAAGATGGAGAAGGCCAATGGAGGTCATTCAAGGGAGGCTTGAAAATCAAGTGACTTTGTTTCATATTATTATGTTTCTTTCTTTCATTGTTCTCCATTGTTGATTAGGTTGAGTTTATTATGTTATTTACAACTAATCAACGAAATTATTACTGTATTACATTTGGTGAACCTGATAGATTTGAATATTTATGTTGAAATTTATTTAGAAGATTATTTCATCTTAGAGATCTATTTACTTTTATGCGCTGAAAATAAACATTTTTTAATACATTCCCAATCAAAATATAGCACTATTTTCCACTGTGGAGGTTTTTTGTGTTTGTGATACAGCTACAAAGTGCAGCCCAACTATAGCTAAGTATTCTCAGAGTAGGTGTGGCATCTTCTGAGAGGTTGGAGGACAAAAAATAAGGCATGGGACTCTTCTTCAACAATTTGTGGTCTCTCAAGGAAACACAACACCATTCAATAGAACAACCATCATCTACATGCTGGGGCATCCAATCTAGACTTGCATAGAGGTTTCCTTCACCCATTCCAATTCACCTAGCTAAGAACTCATTATTCACTACATTTATTGTTGTTTGAATAAATTAGTTATGTCTGTACATGTTTCCTATTGAAGCCAGCAGTGTTTGTTACAACCACTTTCTTCCAACTTCAGCCAACCAACTCACCTTTTTCAATTGTCCATAATAAACATTTGCAGCAAGTGAGACAAGCTATCAATAGTTCTTGGTCAAGGTGGGTTTCATCCCTTGGGCCTCTAGTTTCCAAATCTCATAAGGTCTCCTCTATTTCTTAATGCATGAGGGTGGGTATTTTTCTTTTAGAACATTTGGTTTTTGTCAAGTCTAATTTTTTTCAAGGATATTTCACACACTATCATAATAGGTACACCCCTACCATACACCCCTCTTTATCTCTACGCCTTTTTTTATTATTCCATAAGTTGTAAATGAAGTCCATCTTTTTGGTTTATCGATAAACAACACAATTTCTTTAGGACCATTCCATCTAGTTGGGAGCTCAGACTTCCTTGTTACTATATAGGGTGTGCACATCTAATAATTCATTAAAATTGGGAATGTTCTTGAGAACTTTTGTGCCTTCTCTTGAGACAAATTCTTGACAGCATCCCACTCACTACTATCACTCATTTGTATGTTGCCTTTTTTCTGCATTTTTTTTTTCTACCTGTGCAGCCAATGTGATTGGGTTTGAGCTTATTATTCTCATTTGGAATCAAGAAAATATTTCTCTAAACCCCTTGTTAGGGAAATACTTATGCTCCAGCTTTCTAATTGTTTGATAGTGCTTACAAAATGCATTGTAGAAGAAGTTGCTCCAATTTCATTTAAAAAGACCATCTGAGCAGTTTTTGGTGCACTACTTCCAGCTTCTGACATATTATTTCCAACTTTTGATGGCTTTGCTTGAATTTCACCAGTAGTGCATTCTCTTCATGAGTTTTTTGTTTTGCTTCAACAGCCAAGACAAATTGGCATGCTACTTCCAGTTTTGGACAACTTCTGCTATCCTTCACAGTTGTAAACCATTTTTAAATAGATTTCATTTTGACTTAGTAGATTTAGTTGTGTTTAATTAGATTTTAATGTACACTTTAAGTTTAGATTTTAAAATAGATTTAGTTAGATTTTAATTTCATTTAATTATATTTTAAAATAGATTTCGTTAGATTTTAGTTTTTTTTTTTTTTTTTAAAATTAGATTTCCTTATTTGGCTTTTAAATATTTTAAAAATTTAGACAAGCTAGATTTTTTAAATTTTTAATTAGATTTTAAAACTGATTTAGTCTTAATTTTATTTTTTAATTAGATTCTAAATTTTAAGATTTTAGTTTTTAGATTTTTAAATGATTTTAAGTTTAGATTTTTAATTTAAATTTTTATTTTTGTAGTTTAGATTTTTTAAGATTTTTGGTTTAAATTTTAAATTTATATTTTAATTTATGTCTTCAATTTAATTTAATTTTTTAGTTTAATTTAGATTATATTTTAGATAGATCAATTTAGTTCATTTTATTTTTTACTTTTTTTTTCCTATTTAGATTTAAAAATTTAATTGTGTTTGGTAAATTTTGTTAGGTATTCTTAATTTTGTTAATTAAGATAAAATTGATAGCTTTTAGAGTTAGATTAATTTTGGATGATTTAGATTGTTCTAATTTAGATTTTGAATAGATTTAGTTGATTTTTAATTTTGTGAATGGTAGGTTAGATTAACTATTAAATTAGTTTTAATAATTAATTTTAACCAAGATTAATTTTGTTAGTTTAATCTTTAGATCATTTTTAGATAGCCTTAATCCAGAATAATTTAGATTTTTTTTTGGGTTAACTTAGTTAGATTAATCTTTAATTTTTCTTAATTAGATTGATGCCATTTTCTTTTTTTTAGTTTAATTTTGATTTTTGTGACTAATCTCTTACCTTTTTTGCAAGTTCAAATAATCATATTTGAAAATTCAAACACTAAACTTTCGCTTGTCAAAGAATGGAGGTCAAAACTACTAATTGTGTTTTGCAGGGCTTTTGTTTTAGTGTGCTTCATTTTGAGTGCCTTTTCATATAGATTTATTAGTGGGCCTAAAAAGAACTTGAGTGCTTGAGTTGACATCATAAGCGGGTTTAAAATTTAATAGTGTTTTGCATTGTCTTGTGGTTTTAATTTTTTTTCTGGGTGCATATGCGCTTCTCTCATGCCATTTGGTGATCTTGAGAGCCAAAAACACCTTTAGACATTTTGTATAACCACCCACACATTTGTATTTTGGAATTAAAATGAACATTATTCAAGTGTGAGGAATTTTTTTTTGTGTATGGACTCCCCTTGTGCTTCATTTGATCTTGGGTGATAAAAAATAGCATCTTTGTCTTGCTTTTATTACCTTTAGAGGGGCCTTTCTCAAAAGAGGGAACGACTCCAACCGGTTTTTCACTCAGGTTGGTATATAAAAGGATAAGACTAAATTTTCAAGTCCTCATGGTATGTAGGCCTTAGTCATGTAGTTTCATTTGAAACAAGGTACCTACCTTTTCTTTTAAAGTTATAAGAGCCCCTAGTAGAGTGATTAAAGCCTTAAGTGGCTTGTTGGATGCTTGTGAGGTGCCATGTCCCTGAGTATTCATTAGAACCATTTTGTTTTTAGAAGCCTCACCTTTCGGTTGTTTCTTGGAATAGTGTTGGGTATAGTATCATGCCCAAAGATACTCACTACTAACTCCCTTGAGTAGACATAGAAAATTCCTCTTTGGGGAATTCAAATTATGTGAGCCCAAGAAGTGAGTGCACTGTAAGGGGGAGCTTGTTCCACCAAACTTCTAAGCTATATGCTCTCGAGAAGGAGAGGTGTTCAACATTGATCTGGGGTATTTTGATGAGCTATACCAAGTATACAATCCCTTTCCAATTAGGTTGTGCAAAGTGTTTTCAAAGTGTTTGTCAAGATCAAACTCAAAAAAAAAATTGTATGCTTGTGTTTTATGTGTGTGCATTTCAAACAAACAAGCAAACAAACCTTACACTTGAAAATTGCAACACTTCACAACATTACAACACACAATATTTTCAAACCAAACAATCAAAATTGGGTCAAAATCTTGCCAAAATTAGGTCAAACTCTTGAGATCCATATTCAGACCAAATTATTGTTGTGATTCTTGTTTAAAACTAGAAACTTTCTCAATTCTCCTTGCATATCATCATTCCATTATTTGGTCACCATTTTAGGTACCTTAGCATCCTCATTGCTTGCATACCTCAACATCCCATTAGGCTACCTTTTTCAAACTTTTAGGCTTGAAACCTTGTGTATTTTAGGATAGAAGAACTCTCCATACCTTGGCACACATAATTTCTTCAACAAAATATTTTCATTTGACCAAGTCACTTTTCAACTTAGTCCTTTGTCATTTTGGTGATAATTTCCTACTCACAAGTCTATTTGGGAAACTCACCTTGTCACTCTTTTCACTTGTCCTAGAAAAAGTCCATTTGACAATCCTAATTGAAACATTGGTTTACCCTTGAATAGTTAGTGATCTTATTCTTACATCTTTCAAAAGTGTTTAAGCCCTCAAGTTCATGATAGGTATCCATCATCACTTAGTCATTTGCATCCATCATACTACAACATTTTAGACCTAAAAGATAATTTTCATATATTCTAGAATTCGCAACATCCAACATTATCATTTTTAGTCTTGTTACATACATTATACATATTTCATCCTAAACTACTTAAAATACCAAAAACATAGTTGCATTACATTTAGGCATACCCTTTTCAAAAAAAAAAAAAAAAACATAGTCCTAGTCTCATACCATCCACCTTCATTTTGAGCAAGCCTTATATGGTTGAAACTAGATTGTAAAAGAAACATTGAGCAATGGATCTATTTCATGATGATGAGGACCTTTACAATTACACTAGCACCCTCAACTTTGAAAATACCACTAATGATACTCACAACGATAGCAACCTTGAGAATCATGATCATGCCAACTTGGGGTCTACATCTTATCAACAACCAAAGAAATACAATCCTTTTGAACAATTCCTTGTTAGAGAAAAAGATGGAAATGTGTGCATAGAAGAAGTAGAGGCCACCACAAAAAATCTTAAAGTAGCCTCTATTGTAGACAAAATTGTCATGTTGGACCCCGAACGATATTTAGCCAAACTATTACATGAAGGAGTTAAAATACCTCAAGGATTTGATGTCAATGACTTACATGCAGCAACGTCACCCAAGAAAAAAACACAAACAAGCCAAGGGAAATCTACACCAAAACTTACCATTTCCATACCCATTGGAACAACAAGCCCGAATACCACAACTCCCAATACTTCATCCATATTTGTAACACAATCTATGTCAAACCCCATGCCACAAACCACATCACAACCATTATTTACAACACAATCATTTTCCTCAACATTTACTCCCTTTGGGTCATCATCTCAAGCCATAGGGGCATCCGCATCTAACATCCTTGGTAGACCTAAGGTGAGATGGGTTCTCATCCAAGGACCTAAATCAAACACAAGCACAATGTCACAAGGACCTCAATAAAACACCAACACAATGTCACAAGGTCCTCATATCAATGCAAACACCTTGCAAGGCCAAAACATGAATGCCCCACATAGTTAAAATACAAACACTTCACAGGGTTATAATCCTTTTCAACAAGGACAAGGATCCCAAATGAAACAACCTATTAACATATCATACAACTACACAAGGAATAATTTTTGGGAACCAACTACATAGAAAACACACTCAACAAATGCAACATAGCTCAACCACTTCTCACATCCCAACTTACACATTCCTACTCATGGCCACACTAAAAATCCACCACACACACACAATGCTTCGAACCAAAACATTTCATCTCAAAAAAACATTGGACCACACAACACAAATATGGGAGCTCATAATAATGTTGCCAACAATCCCATAATAGATGCATTGACTACCTAGTTGGCTTCCCTACAAAATCAAGTGGAAGGGATGCAAGTGTCAAACAAGAAGACGTACTCTTCACATGATTTACGCCCTTATCCATATGACACTAGCATATACATGCCTCCTTTCCCTCCTAGGTATGTCATCCTTGTTTTCACCAAGTATAAGGGAAAGATCAATCCTCTCGAGAACATACAAGAATTCACCACTGCTTGCATGGATGTCACATACAATCACTCCTACCTTTTGAGACTCTTCCCTAGAAGTCTTATTGGGACTACACTTGAATGGTTTTCACTGATACCTAAAGGGTCTATAAAGTCATGGGATGATCTCATCAATAAATTCATGGAAAATTATGTTTACAACATTGAGAATGATGTGACAATTGCTACCTTATGCCACTTGAAAAATGATGGAGGAGATCCCTTTATTACATTCTTCCAAGGATGGCGTAGTATGGAAAATCGATGTCCTATCTCGATTCCTGAAAAACAAAAAGTGGACATGTTCATAGAAAACCTCAAGTCAAATTTGAAACACCCTCTACAAGTACATTGTTGTTCCACACTTGTAGACTTAGTGGAGAAAGGAACGAAACTTGAAAAATTCCTAATCACCCAAGGTAAACTTGCATATGGAAAAAAAACACACACAACAAATCGACCTCTAATGAAAAAAGAAGATTTTGGTCCCACAATAAGAATGTCACAAGTGATGGAGTCATCGATGCGAAAGTTCTGAAAAAAATAGGACCCACATTGACTCTCAAAGCACCTTACATGAAAAAAAACATGCCATATGTTTCCAACCAAACAGCTAAATGGTCTAAAGTACTCAAGATCGAGGATCCCCAAGACAACCACAACAATAACCACGGAGACAATACACCCATTTACCAAAACCATTTGAATTTTTCTTGAAGAAGCTAATACAAGCACACATTATACAGCTCCTAGAGCCCAAACCATATGACCCTAGACAATTCAAACCCTCTTGGTGGGATGACAATGCCTTTTGTAATTACCACTGCATAAAAGGGAACAAGAGCTCCTCATGTCATCAATTGAAGAACATAATCCAAGACCTAATTGAAAATGGTACCATAGAGGTCAAAGGATAGCAAAAAACTTCCAACCAAGACCATATGATTTTCAAAAATCCATTACAATACCATGGTTGGAGAAAGCCTTCCACCTTAGGTCAAAAGATAGATAATTAAGCCAATTATGCTAGGATTGCCTTTGATTTCTCAATAATAATTGGTCACCTCCATGTTGTTGATGAATATGCCAACACAATCACCATAAGAAAGGTTCTTGAATGCATTATCACTACTCGTAGGGCTAAGGTTACTTTATTTGGTCCTTCAAATCATCCACAATCTAAAGACCAATATAATCTTGTCAACCAATTGGGAAAGACACCTGCACACATTTCTATCCTTGAGTTGTTATGCCTGTCACCTAAACACAAAGCTATCCTCGATAAGGTTTTGAAGGAAACCTCTGTTCCTACCGACCTGGATGTCAATCAATTTGAAACCATGGTTGGATACTTGGATAATTCACTCCATGTATCCTTTTTCGATAAAGAATACTCTACACAAAATTCTAACCATAATGACCCATTGCACCTTGAAGTATTTGTCTATCAACACAAGGTCAGACGAGTCCTGGTAGATGGCAGAGCTAGACTGAATATTTTCACCTTAAAATTGGTCAAGGCATTGAGATAATCTAAAGCATTTGTAGACACCACAGTTATGGACACCACATTCCAAGTCTTGGATCTTGAACTTCAATATAACCTTCTCCTTGGTATACCTTGGATTCATGCCATGAAAGTTGTGCCTTCCATCTATCATCAATGCTTGAAATTTCCATATAATGGCATTGAAGTCACGATCATTGGAAATCATGATCGCTTCTAATATTGCACTAATTTAAGGGGAGTCCTCGAATGCCAGGTGCCTATCAATTGAGAAGCTTCCACATCCACTTCTGCATCCACTTCATCCAGTTATATCAATCTCTCCACCCTCATTAAATCATCCACATCCAAAACCCTATCTACTGACCCCAAAATCAAGATCCTAGACAAAGGTTGTGGTGAGTATAAACTGAATACTACCTATTGCATCACAAAGCTTCCTAAGTCTCCCCAATCTCATGGTAGCCCTTGCTTCAAGATAGAACCCAAAGTTTCCTTTAAAGTTCCTCCCACCACCACCTTCACAAAATGAGAAGAGGTAAACAAAGAAGACATTGATGATATTTCAGTTTGGATTTATAAAGACGAGGAAGATTTGTCACTACTACAAACAGAACAATATGGCAAAGGTTTTCAGCTCATGAAACAAAAGGATTATGATGAAATCAGTGGACTTGGTATATATAAAAATGGAATGAGAGAACCTTTGATGCCTCTTAGGTGACCAAAGAACTCACAGTTAGGGTTTGGGTATGTGCAGGATCATCACAAAAAAATAGGCCCTTAAGTGAAAAAAAATAAAAAAAATTAGAGTTAGGCAACTTGACATAAAAATTTAAGTAAGTTATCTATATTATTTCAAAAATATGTAAGAACAAAATCTGTAGAAAATTGAATGTAGTTTCTAAACTAATAGGTTTTTTTTTTTTTTTTAAACTATTTGGTGAAAATTTGAAATTTCAATATAGTAGTACCTAAATTTCAAGGAAAAAATAAGAAGTGTTTGTCTGACAACCCTAACCACAATAAAATAAAATAAATTTATAAGATTTTAGATATAAGTAAAGGATACATGTACACATGTGATGCATATTTTTTTGTAATTTTTTTCCATGTAAATAATTAATTATGAATTTTTTACTACAACTTTTAAAAAATATAAAAACTCATGTGTTTGACCACCTTAACATGGTCAAAACTTCATGAATATTTTTTTTCTTTAATCCTATAGTATGTGAAGCATAAAATGCGATGCATGTTTTGGATTCAAAAAATGTGATATCTTTTGAAAGCTACAGATTTTTTTGAATCAGCCTATCACTCAGGACATTAGTCATAATTCAAATAGAAAATGAATAATAATTATTTATTAAATTCAAAGTAAAGCATAATTTATATTGGTGGAAAGATGAGAATCTCCTTTAAAATCCTTTTTCATTTCATCAATTTTGGGTAAAAAAAAGTCATTAGCCACATACCCTACACATACCCATCATGATCTTGCACATACTCATTTGTACCAATTAAGATTGGCACTCCAAGTACTAAGCTACTTTCAAATAGGGATGTGAGTGCTTCAGAAGATGTTGAGACATTTGAGGATCCTACCGAAATCTATTATGGTGACATCAATTCTAATGAATATGAGTGGGATTCCTATACCACAAGTGACTATGTGCTTGATCATGTCTTTTAGGAGTTAGACATACCTCATCCGTTCTTTACCAACCTCATGGATATCAATATTCAGGTTGACTCCTTTTATGAACCTTACCCACCAAAGACCACAAATGGAAAATCCTGGATAGAATCCTTTTGGGATCTCGATAATACCTTTGTCTTTGCCCTATCAGCTACTTCACCATCGTTCACTAACATCGATGATGGAATCCCACAATTGATCGATTGGGACCAACAAGATCCACCTACCTTGCACATATTTGAAAATGATGAGGCCATCACTAAATTTATGGGACTACGTAGGGCATACCACATGGGGACCATAATGTTGGATTCACTATAAATCTTGATGTTACAACATATTTTAGTGATACTATCCCACCCTCTAGTCACAAAAATGACCAACATAAAATAAAAAATGAACAGTCTTTAGGTGAAAACCACAAGGCACCTTGTAACCAAGAAAAAGTAAAAAAGAAAGGATGTATCTGAGGGAAAAACCTCTCTGAGGCACCCAAGGATGGAAGGTTGTACTTTATCCCTGTCAAACAAGAGATATCCCCAATGTTGATCAAAGACATAATAGAATTCCACATCAGTATTGTAGATAATCCTAGGATTGTTCTCTTTGCAGCATTCTTGACAGAAGAGGAAAAACCAAAATTTCAAGAATTTTTCATAGAATGCCAAATTAATTTTGCATGGTCTTATGCTGATATGCCAGGGTTGGATCTCAAGTTGGTCTTTCATCATCTACTATTGCATCCGAATACAAATCCGGTCAAAAAAAAGCTTAGAAAAATGCACCCTCAAATAGCTATGCTGGTCAAAGTTGAACTTAAGAAATTATTAAATGTTGGTTTCATAAGACCTATTGACTATGCAAACTATATCTCAAACCTTGTATGAGTTACAAAACCAAATGGAAAAATCCGTATCTGCATAGATTTTTGAGACTTAAACTAAGCATGTCTAAAGGATGACTTCCCACTCCCGAATATAGGCATCATAGTGGACCTAACAGCTAGCTATGAGATGTTGTCCCTCATTGATGGCTTCTCAGGGTATAATCAAATATTTATCACTCCTAAAGACCAGCATAAGATGGCATTAACTTTCCCATGGGGTACATACTATTGGAATGTCATGCCCTTTGGACTAAAAAATGTAGGTGCAATCTATTAAATAGCTTTGACCACCATATTTCATGATCTCATTGAAGACTATGTCGATGACCTTTTCGAAAAATCCTTGACACGTGATGATCACTTAAGAGTCCTAGACAATATTTTCAACCAAGTAGAAGAATATAAGGTCCACCTACATCCCAAGAAATGTTTCTTCGATGTGACATCAAGAAAGCTTTTGGGATACATTGTTTCTTGTCGAGGCATTGAAGTAGACCCAACAAAAGTCAAAGAAATATTAGAGATGCCTCCACCTACATGAATCAGTCAACTTCAAACACTACAAGGCTGATTCCACTCTATTACGCACTTCATTGCACAACTTGTAGATAAATTTCAACCTTTTCAGTATTTGTTACGCAAGGGAGTTGCTTTCATTTGGATTGAAAAGTGTGAAGCAACTTTTCAACAAATTAAACAATATCTCTTAACACCTCCTATCCTAATGCTGCCTATTGATGGAAAATCCCTAATTATGTACATCTCATCCACTACAGCTACCCTGGGGGCTTTTTTGGCTCAAAATGACCATGAGGAAAAGGAACAATCAATTTATTATATTAGTCACACTTTGGTGGGATACGAGCTTAACTACAGTCCAATTGAACATGCTTGTCTTGCAATGGTTTTCACCACACAAAAATTGAGACACTACATGTTAAACCATCATACTAAGCTTGTAGAAAAAATAGATCCTCTGAAATATATACTTAGTAGGGTGGCATTAACAAGACGATTGGCTAAATGGGTCATGATACTCAATGAATATGACATTCAGTATGTGGAACGTAAGGTAATAAAAGGACAAGTCATCACTAACCAACTAGCAGATGCACCCACACAAGTCGATTACCCTTTGGTTTTAGACTTTCCTGATGAGTCAATTTTCACACTAGACACAGGAGTAACATGGAAATTATATTTTGATGGCTCATACACTAGTCATGGATCAGGTGTAGGAATACTATTCATCACCCCTCAAGGTGATAGTATACCCAAATCATTCAAAATAACCTTCCCGTGTACAAACAACATTGTAGAATATGAGGCGTTACTAACAAGATTGTACATGGCTATAAAATGGAAAATTACAAGTCTGCAGGTCTTTGGTGATTCTCAATTGGTCATCTGATAGGTCAATGATGACTATGACACTAAAGATGAGAAATTGACCCCATACAAAAGAATGGTTGACAATTTTAAGTAGTACTTTGCAAACATATCATTTTACCAAGTATCATGTGTTCAAAATAAAGTAGTAGATGTCATGGCCACTAGTGGGTCTCTTTTGGATATTCCTAACAGTATGTTGTGGTACGAGTTCTTAGTGGAACAGTTGTTGGTCCCTGCCTTTGATTTCCTAGAATCTAAAATGATATGTGAGCTTGTTTTCCCTAGTCCCCCTGGTACTAAGATATCTATGACTACTTACATTCCCAGACCCTAGTACCCTCCTTATGGGTCTCCATGAAAGGACTTATTGATGATGTGGAATATCGTATATCCTGGTTGCAGGAGTTAGAAATGCTTGACAAACGCAAATAGAGGGCCTTGACTCATCTACAGGCATATCAAAATTTCTTTTTTCGTAGTTACAACAAAATGGTTTTGATTAAACATTTCAACATCTGTGACTTAGTGTTGATGGAGAATCTAAAATATCAACCAGAGTGTGAGAAACACAACAAATTTGAGCCCAACTGGTTGGTTCCATATGTCATAACAACATCTTTTGGTTCTGGTGCTAATCAGTTGTCCACACTTGAAAGGGAACCTTTGTCAGAGCCTATCAACAACTTACACTTGTGCAAGTTCTATACACAGCTTTAGAGAGCCATGCTAAAACCATAAAAATACAAAAAAAATGAAAAATCAACAAATTGTTACCTTGATGAAAACCTAGCGAATAGGTGTCTTGGTGACAACAAAAAATTCAAAAAATCATGAAAATAGGATTTTTTGTGTGCATTGTTTGAAATTAGGTTGTTTCCAATTGAGATAGATGTGAAATGGCCTTTCGTCCATGGAACCTCAAAGTGTTTTTACTATATAAGCCGTGGGAGAGGCCCTTCAAAGATTATTTGTCTCAAGATTCTCTCAAGCTTATGTTCAAGATTGATTGTGGCAGAGTCAAAGATTGCATTCGCATGGTGTTGGGGGTGGATGCTACAAGTTTGAGGGCACGACGTCTTATTTTCCCATCCCAAGTGATTTCAATTTTCCTCTCTAATGAAATGTATTTGGTCCAGTCTTTGAACGAAATTGAGGAATTGGCTAGGAAATATGTAAATTTTCAATATGTGCTAGATAATTTTGTTCTTAAATTAGTACAAGAATATAATATCTTTAGTGGAGATGGGTACATTGGTGGTCTATTTCCTAGGGATTTTGTGTAGCGATGACAGGGGTTTGAAGAAGTTTATGATGCTATCAGACTAGCTTTATAATATAAGAATGATTTTATTTTTTAAGGGCACTCAGGAAGAATCATCATTGCATGTGCATAGTAATGGAGGCAGATATAAGAGAAAAATATTATGCCCTAACTTTCTCAAGAGTGCATGTTCCGCAAGTGTCAGCTTCTGGTTTGCAATTGGACTTGCAACTTAGGGTTCCTTCATTAGCTCAAGATTCTCAACAAGCTTAGCTTATTCATAATGTTCGGACACCAAACAGTTTTCCAATGAATTTTAACTCTGCCAATGAGAGGATGGTTCATCCAATGAAGTTACCTAGTAATTGTATTGGTCATCAAAGCATGTTTGAGAGAGGACTTTAGCTGACTAAGAGGTTGGAAATTTAGGAAAAAAATTTAGTCCATGGAGATTTTAAGGAAGAGTAGTATATGTAGTTTCTTGGTTTTTTTGGCTTTTTGGTTCCACAAGGGTTTATGATATAGCTAATCAAAATGTATGTCTAGATATTATCAGTAGTAGGTTTAAGGGTGTTGGTTAAATTAGTAGATTTGGATATTAAAAGCTGAATTTTGATCTACTATCAGCATATTGTCACATTTTTTGAACTAGGACTCTCTAAAATTATGTAAAAATCATATTTTATAATATATATAGGCTTCCATGCCTTTTTCTTAAAAAAAAGTAAAGAGAAATAATTTGTCCAATAGTGGAAACCACTATAGTGGCACTTTGGATAAGTACCATGGTGAAAACCTAGCAAATAGGTGCCATGTGTAGTCAGTCTCTACTCTGTTATCTACTATCACTCTACCTGGTCTTTCACCCTCATCTGTCACAACACATTTACCTTGCATCATCTCTCATTTGACACCCATCATAAGGCCTGGTCATATTTATCATGACTTTCAAACAGATGACATCTCATGTCCTTTCTCCTCACTCTTTCATCCATAGTAAACCCCTGTCCCATCCCATCCCTCATGGTTAGTCCTAGACCTAGCTAGGGAAGATTTCCTAGCACCTGGCTTCATTGGATTCTACACTTGTCATTGGAGGTCAGCATATTCCCAAAAAAGACAAAAAAAATCAAAACATTTCAAAAAGACACAAAAATCATAAAACTTAAAATATCCAAAAAAATAAAAACTTGTAAAAAATACAAAAAAATCCAAAATAACTTTCAAAAAATCTCAAAAACAAAGTCTAATTTTGTCAGGCCAGTCTTTTTCCTTGTCAAACTACCTTGCCTATTCGACTAGGTGTAGGCAAGGCCATCTGCTAATGTGCCTCCAAGGTATTAGGTTAGTCCTTTAGGTGTTGTCAAATAAAATCATGATTCAACACTTTGAAATTTCAACAAATTCAAGAGTCATGTTCGAACTACGAGGTCTCTGAGTGCATGATGTAAGAAAGGCCATCAGTTAATGAGCCCCCAAGGCCACCTAGGTCAGTACTTTAGGGTTCATCATGTTGGTCAAATAAGTCAAACATAGTCACACTTGGACACAAGACAGTCATTTGAACGTCAACATTCCAATCACACACCAATAGACAACATAGTCTAGTCAGTCATCAAGTCAAACATCATTCAAATTTCCAACATAATCTCAACCTAGTCACTTTATGGTCCCCTTCAAGGTGTGTCCTTGAAATTGGACCCCACCAAAACGTCATTTTCCTTTTCATGATGCATCTTTCTTGATGACAAGCTCTGTCACATAGTCATTGGCCTTTTTGGGATGTGTTCTTCTTGATGATAGGCATTGTCAAAACATCAAAAATGTTAGACTATCAAATCTTAAAATTTTCAAACTGTCAAGAAATCAACCTTTGATAAACAAATATTAGCAAACATATTGAATGGTTCTTGAATTTTCTAGTATGTTTTGTCTTATCTTTTTATTGTTTTGTCTATTGGTCATGTTACTAGCTACCTCGAGGATGTCCCATGAAGGATCTATAGGTGCGATGATATCTCATGACTTTTTTTTCCTGGATTGTTGTCTTTGGTGTGTCTTGACAAAAAGACTGGGGCAACTTAGCCCTTAGTATGAGTTAGGACATTCCTTGTCACTAACTGTCTATTTTTTGCAAGTGGATGACCTTGCTCACCTTGGTCTATGTCATATCATGGCGTTTGTTTCCCATTTGTCACATTTTACCACCCAATGACAATTATGCAATGCCTGTTATTTTATTTGGAAAAATATTGAAGTATTATTTTTTTGTCCTAACATCCATGTATTCCATGCTAACATTTCTTCTATTCCTTCATCCTCTCATCTTCTCATCCATTTTGAGAGCACACTCATATTTTTTGAACCCCCCTTTCCTCTCAAGGGGGTATACCACTACATCCTCGTCATCCTTCCTCTCCCTACTTTCACACTCGGGCATATTTTGACTTGTTTTTTGACACAATGAGATAATCTATATTATGTCAAAGAAGGGAAAAACATTTGTAGACACATAAAAATGGCCTAGACCTACATATCACATTTTTCTATGACAACCATGCTTCTCCCTCACCTATAAATAAATAATTACTATTAATTATTTAATAACATGACAATTTATCCTTCAATTAAATAAATTTATTTATTTAACCCATTTTCCATCCCACCAAATAAATAATTAAAACAATTATTTATTGTATTTTGTCTCATTCCCATTTATGAATTAAACCATTATTTAATTCATAAGTCAACCTTCATAAATCAAATTATAATTTAATTTCTATTATTATTTGATTTTCCAACTACCTCTTTTTATATCTCATTTATTTTTCACCATTGATTTAATTGGTTAAATCTCAACCCCTTATTTCAAACCTTGCCCTAACTTTGACCTAATTTTTCCCTAACCCTAATGCTCCTCATCACATTGAATCCTAGTCTTTGATCTTAGGTTTTTATAAACTTTTAATCTTGTCCATCCATTTTCAATTTGGACTTCTTTAAAAGGCTCTCTCTCAAGCCATTTTAGACACACAGAGTTATTTTCAGCAATTCATACACATAGATGCTTGAGGAATTGAATACTTGAGCACTAAAAAATCTTCAATATTTTGATTGTCTTGATCATAGGGTATGGTTGCACTTCAAATCTAAGGGAAATCCTACTATTTGTAGCAAGATGGAGAAGGCCAATGGAGGTCATTCAAGGCATGCTTGAAAATCAAGTTACTTTGTTTCATATTATTATGTTTCTTGCTTTCATTGTTCTCCATTGTTGACTGGGTTGGGTTTATTATGTTATTTACAACTAATCAACGAAGTTATTAGCCTATTACACTTAATAAGCATGAAAATTTGCATGATTTTGACTAACAAATATAGTGGTGATTTGAAATTTCAATGCAGTGGTGGGCATGTGCAGGATCATGGTATGCCAAACAGCCCTTAAGTGGCAAAAAATTCAGAAAAATCAGTGTTAGGCAACTTGACGTAAATATTTGAATAAGTTATCTATATTATTTCAAAAATATGTAAGAATAGAATTTTTAGAAAATTGAATGTAGTTTCTAAAATACTAGGTTTATTTAAAATAAATAAAATCTATTTGGTGAAAATTTGAAATTTCAATGCAATAGTACTTAAATTTCAGGGAAAAAATAAGTAGGTGTCTGTCTGACCACCCTAACCATAATAAAATGATAATATTTTTTTGTAAGATTTTTTATATAAGTAGAGGACTCATGTCCGGATGTGATGCATATTTTTTTGTAATTTTTTCCAAGTAAATAATTAATTATGAATTTTTTATTACAACTTTTAGAAAATATAAAAACTCGTCTGTCTGACCACCTTAATTTGGTCAAAATTTCATGAAATTTAATTTTTATTTTTTTAATCTGATATTATGTAAAGCATAGAATGTGACGCATGTTTTGGATTCAAAAAATATGATACCGTTTGAAAGTTATAGATGTTTTCAATCAGCCTATTGATCAGGACTTTAAGTAATTCTAATAGAAAATGAATAATTATTATTAAATTTAAATTAAATCATAATTTATATTTTTTGGAAAGCTGGGAATCTCCTCTAAAACCCTTTTCCTTTCATTAATTTTGGGTGAAAAAGTCACCACATACCCTACAAATATTGCCACTTTTGGCATACCATGATCCCACATACCACAGTACTTAAATTTGGGGAAGAAATAAGAAGTAGGTGTCTATCTGACCACCCTAACCACAATAAAATGATAATATTTTTTTATAATATTTTAGATATAAGTAGAGGACTCATGCCTTGATGTGATGCATATTTTTTTGTAATTTTTTTCTAAGTAAATAATTAATTATTAATTTTTTATTACAATTTTTTTTTAAATATAAAGACTTGTATGTTTGACCACCTTAACTTGGTAAAAACTTCATGAAATTCAATTTTTATTTTTTTAATCCTAGAGTATGCAAAGCATAGAATGTGATGCATGTTTTGGATTCAAAAAATGTGATACCGTTTGAAAGTTATAGATGTTTTTCAATCAGCCTATCAATCAAGACTTTAGTCGTAATTTGAATAGAAAATGAATAATAATTACTTATTAAATTCAAAGTAAAGCATAATTTATATTAGTGGAAAGCTGAGAATCTCCTTTAAAAACCCTTTTTGTTTCATCAATTTAGGGTAAAAAAATAGTCGTGAGCCACATACCCATCATATTGCCACTTTTTGGCCCATCATGATCATGCACATACCCTCTATCATTAAGAAATTCAACTAAAAAGGGATATAATAGGTATATGCACTACAATTTTTGAGGGCAGGTGACTGAAAAGGTTGAAAACACTATTACCGTGCACAACAGGATAAAACAAAAGGTGAAATGTCTTTAATGCTAAGGAGACCCTTTTGTTATTTGTGTTTGATCTCATTAACTATAAATAACTTTTATTATCAACATCTTTGGGGATGTTTGCAACAAGATGGTGGGATATGTAATTTGAAGTGTCTAATCTGTAATAGCTGAAAAATAAAATATAGTTCCATGCCCTGGCATTTAAGAGGAGAGGTGCAAAGTAATAGTGTAGGAATGCGCTAGAGCATAGCTATTTATGTTTAGATGGGATACAATTTATTAGGGAGTTGGGCAGTCGCATCCATCAAAGCATTAAAGCTGAAAGGACATTGGCATTAAAGGGGAGGCATATTTTTTTGGAAGGCAAGGAGAGCTAAATGGAGGGAAAAGAAAAAGGTGAGGAGGCAGCAGAAAAATTGCACAGGAGTGAAGAAATAGAGAAATGTGTGGGGAGTATGGTATGGATGCCCATTAAAGCACAAAATATGAATTTGGAGAAAGGAAAAATATTGGAAAGAAAGCTGGGTTTAGAAATATGGAGGAGCTAGGAATTTGTGGCTATGTTTTGGGAAAGAGAAGTCATAGGGAGGGTGTTGATTGAATAGATTGAGAAAGGTGGGAATCTTACGAGAGAATTGTGAGGCCACGCATGCTAGGAAGACCCCAATATGGTTTTGAGCCTCTAAATCTATGAGACAAATCAAGGTGCATGTTTAAAAGGATGCATCATAGTTATTGTTGGAACCATGATGGAGAAGTGTTGCGTAGCTTGTGGCAGACCAATATTTTTTTTATTGCCATACTTGTTTTATTAGATATCTTTGGAACTGTTTCAATAGCCTCTCATTTATTATTTTTAGATTGTGGGAATCAGGTAGCACAACCCCATATAAACTGCAGTGCACCTGGTAAAATTTTTAACATGACCAGCGGCACTGGCGCGACATGCCCTCTAGTACCACGGGGGTGGGGGAGACTAGACCTCGTGACCAACCTCCTGTAGTAGGAAAGATTTAGCCAATAGCCTCTCATTTAGACAAAAACCTTTAGAATAACTTTTTCTATCATTTGAAACATGGTATGCCATTATTCACGACTATATATATGTATTTCTGGGGGAGGTACCAACCTTAGTTTTTCTTTTATACCTCAATCTATGCCTCTACAACATATGCTCAAATCACTTATACTCTCTAAAATTTGGTGTCATGTTGGCAATATTCTTATGTCTATTGAAATTATAGAGAATAGGTAAAATGTTGTGTGATTCTCCGATGTTGGCATTTTCAATTTCTAACTTTGGTGCACCCATTTATTTTTCATTGACATTTTAAAATTTAATGTGTTGGGCCATATTTCTAATGCCCATGACATCTTTAGTTTACAGAAAATCATGGTTGTATCTTGTTTTCATGCCAAAACCAATCTCAAACTACCCGCAATATTGTAGCACCATTATTGTAGAAAGGAACCAAACTAGCTCAATCTTCATTACTTATTACATAATTTTTGATTTGAATTCTTCCATGAAGGAAAACTAATGCATTATATGGGACTACGACATGTTAAAAATAGGAAGAAAATGGAGAATAATTATCAATCTTGACATATAGTTCCTCTACTATTATTCTCTATCATATCAAAATGGTATACCACATCCACATCTTGTCATGGCTTCAGCTCTAGGGTCTTTAATCTGCATTAGTAAATATGTGGGTTGAGCTTGTATTATAGCAAAAGGCAATCATTTGCAGCAAACAAGTTGGCATCTTTTAATATAGTGTGAAATTTAAAACAATTGGTACTCCATTTGCACCTACTAAGCATTCATTATATTAATTCATTTCCTTTCGTTTTCCACTCCCATAAGCTTGCAAGAATAATATATATATATTATTATTATTATAATATGATGCCTTAGCCAATGTTTCTCTCTTATTTCTAACTTCCCTTTGTGAATTATGAGAAACAATGGGAACCGCTGATATGCCTAATCAATGGTAGCTAATCAATGATATTCCTAATTTCAACAGAAGCATATCATACTCATCAATACTCTAGTTCTTAAAAATTTCTTTTCTATTCTTTATTGAGCTAAAGTTCATTTATTTGGGTTTTATCCTATACATATCGACATTTTTTTTGGTAACTTTCTTCTAATCTTCTTTTTCTTTATTGTATAAAGAGATGTCTACTTGCTATAGAACAATTTGGGGGTATCATATGCATTGGAAATTCACTCCATTGATTAACTTATTTTAGTGGAAGAGCATCAAAACCTTTAAAGAATTATGTTCTAACCTCTAAATTAGAATCTTAAAACAAGCCTTACGCCATGTATATTGACCTCTACAAGCTATTTTTCAAAAAGTTTTTTAAACATTTCCAAAAAATTATGTTTGTGCATAGCTAGTAACACAAGAAAGAGTTGAAAATAAATAGATTGCTCTAAATTAGAGAAGAGACATTATTTACCTCACACATGAAACAAAATTTTAATTATAGCCAAAATCATTAATATTTAAAAAGGATATATGCATTGGAATCATATTGTAAAAGCTATTATTAAATTAACTAAAATGTAATCTCTGGCTCACTACTATTTTTTTTTCTATTAGTTCTACACTTTTTTTTGGGAATTACAATATCGCTCTTCATGAACCAGGTAAATTGTTTGTCATGGCCTTTGATTCATTATGATTTTTTTCCTCCCTTACATGTTTTATATTACCCTTATTATTCTTTGTATCCTCCTAGGAATTGTACATGCCAATGGAGATAAGTTATAGCAGATCTTGCTAATACGAAATATCACTGAGAGGAAAACAAGAAGTTGTGATATAAATGGCCATCCCTTTTGTTGTTATATGTAGAGATTAGTTAATCAAATCTTTGAATAAATATTTAAATTACCCTTGTTCAACATAGTTCCAAACATAATTTTGTTATAGTAATTTTGGCATTCTTATGTTATTTTAATTATTGAAACTTTTTATGTTTATATTGTTGATCTAAGGCTACACATATTAATAGATTAGTTAAGGTAGTCCTTTAAACACACAGAACGGTTAAACCCTCACCCATAGTTACTTGATAAAATTCATGAGATATTGTTAATGATAATATAGTATCTTAAATTAATTAAATGCTGAGTTATTCCTTGTATCATCTAGATAAATTAAATTAATTAATACTCCATTTTTTCTTAATAGAGATATTAGTAACTTGGTGATCCAATTATGGTAATCTATGTTGATGGGTCAGTAGTGATAAAATTCATTTTTCATTACACCAACCTATTATATGAAAAGTTTAGTTTCAAATTCTTAGTATTTTCCTTGTGGGTTAGATCACATATTTAGCTCTTTATATGGTAAATTCCATATTCCAGCACGTGTTCTTTACCTACTAGTATGTAGTGGCTAATCTAGCCAATAGATAGATCATGATTTTCCTATGTATTCCTCTAGCTTGATGAATTTTATAATTGAATGGTTGGGGTGGAAGTTCTTGAAAATCTATAGATTTTGAAATTTATGAAAAATAATGTTAGTAAGTCTTTCTTAAATTTCCAATTAGTAAACATAAAGGAGGGGTAAAAATTTATTAAAAAAATAAAAGATTACAAAGCAAGGTCATTATATAGGCTTATCAAGTTCCACCAAATGGTCCAACTGTTGAGACAAATCTGGGGGTAATTGACCCCGATCCACAAAGTTCCAATCATGAATATGATCATAAGCCCATTTAGCCACACAATTAGCAACACCATTCCACTCTCTAGGAATATGAGTGAAAGTAATAGACTCTAGAGAAGCGCAAAGGTTGAGAATTTGTTCAAAAAAAAAAGCCATATGCCAACTAACATCATCTAACTTCCCCCTATTCAACAAGTTCACCATAAGCTAGGAAACAGATTCACATATGATCCTGGGCTAGCCTAATTGACTACCATGCTCCACAGCCAATAAAATTACCTAAGCCTCCATTAGATTTATGTTAAATTATTTTTGGGTTTTAATATTTAGTCTTTTCCCTTTCCAGATCATATTAAATTTTAAATTTTCATTTATTATTGTGAAATTTATCACTATTTCAGTATCATCTATTCGGTTGTGATCAACAAGCTGAAAGTTGTTATGAGCAATTTATTATCAAATTTTCTTTCTTAATTAGACCTGCTTCAAGAATTAAGATAGAATATTGTTATAACATTACATTGGTTGTATGTTCTTGAGTATTATTTATGTTTTCTACATAATTAGTGTCCATCTATACTATTTTTCTCAATTGAAATTACCTAGAGATAATTCCTTGTTGAAATTTTCTTGAGATAACCATATAATTGCGTGTAAGTGATGATGTTTTTTGTGAACTCATTGGTATATTATTTTCTATTAAGAATAGGTCAATTGTTCTTGTATCAGATAATAGTAGATTTTATATGAGTATTTTCTATATCATTCTTTTTTTCCAAGTTATTAGAAGGTCCTATGGGTGTACCTATGATAATATTTTATTTACCCTTATTATAGTACCCTATAATATGAGCTTGATGATATATATTACTATCAAACAAACAAGTGTTGGTTCAAGTCCATTATTGACTATTCTATAGGTGATCCCACAATACCAGTTTACAATTTTTGGCCAAACTGGACACTAAACTGACTTTCTTTAACTAAATCTTCACTTTCAGGCACCTATAGTAGCTAAACCATGAGGAATTTGAAGATGATGAAAACTAGTGATTTGTGACATCTTGTTTGTAGATTCTAAATATATTTTTTTCAAAAAATTTTGAATCAGATTGTAGTTCTTTTTCCATCTCCTTCAAAAACTAGTTTTTTTCAATAAACACCATTTTTAAAGAGTGATGCTCACTGTATACAACATAACTTTTTTCCATGAAGGATAAAATTCTATTTTTTTCTAATTTAGATTTGTAACTATAATATCTAGTGTATGGAATTGGTTTCATAGAATTTCATTAAATATTTTTTCCTTAATCAAGTTTTGAAGTCAAACCAATTACAATTCAGACATAGGCGGACCATATACCACATAACTTTTTTTGTATGTATCGAATTTTATTTTATTTTGTTGGAACGTGGACATCAATATTTAGTGCACTGATTTTTTTCAAAAAAAATTTGATAATTTGCTATTTTTCCACTTGTGGAGAACAAAGAGCGTGATTTTAAATGAAAAACCTACATTTGCAAGAAATAAAAAATAAATATAATAATCAAATTAAATTTATTTAAAATTATACTTTATGGAAAGCTTATAATAAGTACAACATACTCACAAAATATAAAATTTAAATGAATTCATTTGATCCCCCAAAAGGTAAATTAAAAGTGTTTTTTTATCAGCATTTTGATGGGTGTAAAGGAGACTTCGTTATATGTATGGTTTCAAATTAAAGGAGTTATATCCAAGGGGGTTTGATCTAAGGTGGTTTGATTAAATGCTCTTCAATTGGAATCCTTTAAATGGAACTTTTTAAGGCTTAAATCATTATATTTTCTAAAAATATGTGATTTCAGCTGAAATCAAGATCTCGCAGAAAGTGTAAACCAATATTGTAGGATCACCCCTATGTATTTAATAAATTATTATGAGATCAGTGGTGAGTTGAGCCTATATGTTAATATGTTATTGACCAATTAATTTTTTGTGAAAGTTTAAAGTTTCAAACTATGATTCCTCTATGAATTATATACATAGACAAGGTTGTCGCAGACGAGCCTGTAAGGAATTAGGTCTAGCCTCTAGGGTTTACTCTCTTTTCATTACTTGAGTTAATATTGATATGTTGTATTGACATGGCTTGTGACTTGATTGTGTCTCCACTTGAAACCATACTAGGATTTCCTAAGCATTTTAATTATTTAACTAAATATTATAATCTATATTTTGTTAGATGTTATATTTTTTTATGAATTGTGTGTTTTGGAAACAAAATTATATGAGTTATTCATGTGTTGTAATCGAAATTTGAAAAAAAAAATTGTCCTTAATTTTATTTTGGTTAAAATTTTGGGCATTACATTTGTATCAAAGCATGGTTACAAAACTGGGATCTATGGTTAGTGATGTTGTCAGGTGGTGTTGTTTGTGTGAATTTTCGTTATGTGCTTGTCTCGTTATTAACCATATGAGATCCCGAGTCACTTTCATCATTCTTTGATAATTTTGGTTGTGAAAGAGTTAATTAATAAGGAAATAACTATGTTGTTACATTGATTGAGCATTATGTAGCCTCATGTGAATGCTGCATTTGATTATGAAGAAGTTTAAACAACTTAGTTTATAAATTAAGGACTTGCCAAGATTTAAATATAAATACACCTATTTACCCTCTCGTAGGACCCGTTAGTGTTTAGGATGAAATAGATTAAGAAAATTAAATGTGTTAATTATATGTTCGATTCATGTTGGTCAGCATGTTATGGTGAACTATCCTTATGAAGACCAAGTCATTCTGTAATGAAACTAGAAATGAAAATAGAGTGAATGGCTAGAAAAATATGGATAATACTATTATGAAATCCACCCTCATGATATCCTATAACCTTGAACCTTATGGAGATGAAAGATGACTCTTAAGAAATGACTATTATGTTGAAAATACAACCTTACTAAAGAAAACACCATTTAACTTCATAATGCAAGTGAATAACTTAGTATAAAATGCGATAATTCATAGGGTATGTGCAGGATCATGGTATGCCAAAAAGTGGCAATATTTGTAGGGTATGTGGCTGACGACTTTTTTTTCACCCAAAATTAATGAAACGAAAAGGGTTTTTAGAGGAGATTCTCAGCTTTCCAAAATATAAATTATGATTTAATTTGAATTTAATAAATAATTATTATTCATTTTCTATTAGAATTATGACTAAAAGTCCGATCGATAGGCTGATTGAAAACATCTATAACTTTCAACGGTGTCATATTTTTGAATCAAAACATGTGTCACATTCTATGATTTACATACTATTGGATTAAAAAAAGAAAAATTAAATTTCATGAATTTTTTTGACCAAGTTAAGGTGGTGAGAGGGCGAGTTTTTATATTTTCTAAAAGTTGTAATAAAAATTTCATAATTAATTATTTACTTGGAAAAAATTACAAAAATATGCATCACATCGGACATGAGTCCTCTACTTATATATAAAATCTTACAAAAAATATTATCATTTTATTATGGTTAGGGTGGTGGAATAGACACCTACTTCTTATTTTTCCTGAAATTTAAAGTACTACTGCATTGAAATTTCAAATTTTCACCAAATAGATTTTATATATTTTTAAATAAACCTAGTATTTTAGAAACTACATTCAATTTTCTACAAATTCTATTCTTACATATTTTTGAAATAATATAGATAACTTATTCAAATATTTACGTTAAGTTTCCTAACACTGATTTTTCTGAATTTTTTGCCACTTAAGGGCCTGTTTGGCATACCATGATCCTGCACATGCCCCATACTTCTAAATCTATGTGCCTTAGGGGTGTTTCGGAAATGAAATTCTCATCTCATATGTGGAGAAATGAAGTTCTTCTTAATGGTGCATATTGTTTTCAAATCAATTAAATGCATGTTTTGTGTAAAGCTATTTTGTAGATATGGATGAAATATGTATGTTGAGTAAAGGACCTTGGTTCCAAAACTACAATTCCTACCTTAGGGTGTATATGAGATCTTGTGTATAGAATTGGTTAATATTGAGACAAAATAGAATATCCAATACAACAAGCAAGTAAATAAATAATGTTGGTGGAGAGGGAATGAATGTAGTAGTAACCCTTGCATTGTTAAATTTTTTATTAAGTTGTTCTTTCATTACATGGCATGCCTAAAATATAGAATGGAATGTGTGTCATCATAGCATTACTTTGATGAGACTTTTGGTCCCTAGTTGCATTATTAGTAATAGAAATCCATATAACTATGAACTCATTAGAGGTGCAAATGTTAAGTGCATAAGTAAATTTTGAGAAAGAAAAAATGAATGTTTTGTTTGTGGTGCTAACAAACTAGATTATGTTTTTCATATTGTATGTTGAGTATTGGGTAGCCTTGTTTGAAAAGATGTTTTATTATGAATGTGTATGTCATTTTGTAGAATACAATATTTTTTGACTTAATTATGTGCAAGGAAATGGTTTGTTTCTTTAAAACATGAAAATTGGAAAAAAGAAAAGAAAAGATAAGTTATTTTGTATTCTCGGCATATATGAATACCTCATAATGGTGCTTATGTTGTGTACTATGGAAATTGTTGTAGGTATACGGGTATGTGCAAGATTATCATGGAAAAAATAGGCCCTTAAGTGCAAAAAAAATTAGAAAAATCAGAGTTAGGAAACTTGACGTAAAAAATTGAATAAGTTATCTATATTATTTCAAAAATATGTAAGAATAGAATTTGTAGAAATTGAACTTAGTTTCTAAACTACTAGGTTTGTTTGAAAAAAAAAAATCTTTTTGGTGAAAATTTGAAATTTCAATGCTATAGTACTTAAATTTCAAGGAAAAATTAAGAAGTAGGTGTCTTTCTGACCACCCTAACCAAAATAAAATGATAATATTTTTTTATAATATTTTAGATATAAATAGAGGATTCATGTCCTGATGTATTGCATATTTTTTTGTAATTTTTTTCCAAGTAAATATTTAATTATGAATTTTGTGTTACAACTTTTAAAAAATATAAAAAACTCGTATGTCTAACCACCTTAACTTGGTCAAAATTTCATGAAATTCAATTTTTATTTTTTTAATCCCATAGTATGTGAAGCATAGAATGTGACACATGTTTTGGATTTAAAAAATGTGACACCATTTGAAAGCTATAGGTGTTTTTCAATCGGTCTATCAATCAGGACTTTAGACATAATTTGAACAGAAAATGAATAATAATTACTTATTAAATTCAAAGTAAAGCATAATTTATATTGGTGGAAAGCTAAGAATCTCCTTTAAAATCCCTTTTTGTTTCATCAATTTTGGGTTAAAAAAAAGTCGTCAGCCACATACCCATCATATTACCACTTTTTGGCCCATAATGATCCTGCACATACCCATACCCAGTTGTAAAAGTAAGTGTATGTTGTACATCTTTGACTTGTATGGAATTGAATGATAGAGTTATTGATAGTTATGTGATTTTTCATGTGGAAACCAGTACATGTGTTGTGCTCCAAGTATGAGATACATGGTATCTGACTTGGGATAAGGGTGGTAGATGCCTAGTACAATCCCCTATGTGTACCCTTCATGATTAATTTCTATCGTTGATTTTTTGTGAAAAAGGAGTAAGCATGGAATGTGTGGATGTGTATCTATTAAATGAAATGTGATGTATTCCTTTGTGTTAGTCTTATTTATATGTTAAGTGTGTACACCTAGTGTTTGGTTCCCTCCTTACGGGAGTGTGATGCCAACTAGTGTAAATAGGGGTTGAGAGGCACATGTTCTCCCATCAAGAAATTGTGTGCTCAGGGCATTATCCCTAATCTTGATAAAGGATCTATGTGAGTCATTGTAATCCTCCCAAGGGAGTTGAATGTGGCCTACTCCCACACATATGAGATCCACACTTGTTGTTTCATAGTACAAACCTATTCCTTGATGTTATAACCCATGGTTAAAGGATGGAATTACATGGACTGCCAATGATTCATATTTATGTGGTCAAGGACCACCAGTTATTTATCTTCATGTGGTCAGGGACCACTAGTGATTCATATTCATGTGGTAAGGGACCACCAGTGATTCATAAATATATGTGGTTAGGGACCACCGGTTATTCATATTTATGTGGTCAAGGACCACCAGTGATGGATACTTATGTGGTCAGGCACTACCAATTATTCATATTTATGTGGTCAGGGACCTCTAGTTATTGCATGCTATTATATACTTATGTGGTTAGAGAACCATTGTTCCCCTCCTCCCCTTAGGTGTCTTATCTAGTCACATGGTGCTCGTAATGTACAAATTTTATTGTTGAAATATGAATTATTCATAATTCTTGATTGATGTTTAGTTTTATTATGCGTTAGCAATGTGGAATTTTATATTTATTTTATTAGATTGTTTAGCCATTTGAAGGTCATTATAGTCTGATTTTCCTTAAGGAGTTGTTTAATTTCATCCTTGAATTATGATCAAAATGTTTCAATGTAGCTACAATTAATCTTTATTCTGTTTCTCTTGAATTTATAGTTTCTTTTTTGGTATTTTTATTGAAACTTTGGTTTATGATCTTATTTTACTCAATTTGAGACTTTCTCCTTGTTTGCAAATTGTTGGCATGTCTGGTGTAATATGAAATCTATAAAATACCATATCTCAGGGGTTCCTTGGAAGGTCGTATAGGGGAGTAGATGCATTGGGGGATTATTTTTGAAAGGGGTTGCAAATGGTACCATTATGGGATGGTCATTAATCCATTCTTCCCCTAGTTCTATGATTGTTATTTTTGTACGTTTCTTTTGGAGGCTAACCCCCTTAAACAAACAAGGGGAAGGTACTAGGAAATGTATGGAGGGGTCCTTAGAGAAGGGCCTTGAGACCATCTTTCCTAATGGCTATGGTATCCAAGAATATACATCCTTGTAAACCTCATTGTGTGAGCCTAGTGTTGTAAATTTTGTGGTTATATGAGGAGAGTCTCACCCAATGTGGGATGAGCATCCTCACTATTGTTGTGTGTACATATGAAATTGCAAGTAAATGTGATGTGGAATACATTTGAACTATGTGAAAAGGATAGTAACAAATGATACAAGTTAATATATTCCTTGAGATATGGTATGAGTGCCATGATTATATGGTAAAATGTTCTTTTAAAGACATATTTGGACAAAATGTGAAGCTAATAATTTTGAGACATTATTGGCCATTGAAACAAAAATATTTTTCTAATATCATGAGTGATGTTTATGGTGCAATTTTTTTTTGATATGTATCCAAGAATGCTAGTGTGTGTTGACATATGCTTTTGTATTATTATTGAATATGGTTACATGGTTAATAATTGATAACTATATGTATGGTAGTTAAAATTTGATTGTAATGAGAGTATAACTGCTAAAAATTCTTCTTGGTTTTAGGCATGGAATGAGTGTCATGATTGAAAGGTAAAATATCCTTTTAGGAATGTATTTAGATTAACTGAATAATGGGTAGCTATTGGGGAAAGAAATCATTCTAAGAGTTAAGGGTATTAGTATGATTTTTGTTTATTCTTGTGTAACTATATTCACAATAACATGTTTGTTAACTTAAGAGCTAGATGACTAGTGTTAAAAACCTTGCATTGAAATTTTTAGATCGAGGTACTGTATGTATTGCTATTTCTTACTTATGTCTAGATCCATATGGTGAATGAAAATTTCTATGATATAATGGTTGATTTTGAATGTGCGATTTTGTGTGGGGATTTATTCCCAAACCTTAGTAACTTCTAGGAGGAAGTTTAAATGAAGGGTAGGGGAATGTAAGGCCACTCCTTTCATATCATAGTAACAACCCATTTAATTCTAAACTTCTAATACTTGATTTCTTAGAACAAGTGAATGTCATTCAGATGATAATGATCAAGTTAAATGTAATTAAAATGTTTATGCATGTTGTTTCATTGGTGATAATTAATGTTTGGTAATTCTTTAATTTTGGCTTGTTTAACAATCAAGTATACCTATTCAAACTGGAGTGGGTAAAAACAATGGGTAGGACTATGGAGCACAGGCAGGAAAAGCAGGATTTTGAATCTCTGAACAATGGAGCAGGCCATGGAGAAAGATCAAAGGAATCTCAGGCACAATCGGCACATGTTTCGAGTGAGAAGAAAGGTAAGGATGAATCAGATGAGAAGGACACCAGAAACAACATTCAAGTGGAACCGAGAGGGAAGACAAATTTGGGGGGTTTCCCTGAAGGACAAAAGGGTGAAAATACAAATGAAGTGGTAGGGACTACTGATAGGGAAGGAGCAAAGCACAAACCTTGGTCTTTGCTATTTGGTGTTAAACCAAATGGAAAATCGGTCTTCCCTCCAGTGCGTAATTTTTCTAACCCAGTGAAAGGTAAGTTTTCCATCTCTGTGCCTGGTCCGATTATTGATCATAATATTTCTTTGACGGAAAAAGTTCTTGTCAGTAAGTTTATGGCCCCTAGACCAAATGTTGAGGTGGTTAGGGAGTTTTTCAAAAAAAAGTGGAGAATCAATGGGAAGGTCACAATGGTTGCTCTTCCTAGAGGTTTATTTTCCTTTCAGTTCACCTACAAGGAGGACATATTGGTTGTGAGGAGTGGTGGACCTTGGGTCATTGGAAAATCTTCCCTAGCGCTTAAGAAATGGACCTCTCATCTGGATCTCTCTGATTCCATTTTTTAGAATGTTCCAGTTTGGGCTAGAATTCCAAGTCTCCCTCTAGAATATTAGAATGAGGACGTCTTCTATGGAATTGCTAACTCTTTTGGAGAGCTTCTATCTATTGACCCTATGACAGCAGCTAGAAAGCAGTTGGTGTTTGCATGAATCTGTGTGGGAGTTTGACAAAATGCTGACCTCCCTTCTTCAATAGATATATAGTCTAAGTTGGGAACTTGGATGCAAACTATAGAGTTTGAGTCCATTCCCTTTGCTTGCTTTAAGTGCAGAAAAATGGGGCATTGGGCTAAGAAATTCCCATTAATTGCTAGCAAAGACAAAGAAAACCTCCAATCTAACCCTAATATTGTTTGGAGAAAGAAGCCTGAAGGGGAAGGGCGAGCAAGCAATACCAATACCCTTAACGAGGAATCTGGCAAGAAATATGAAGCTCAGAGGAATACCACTGGTATCAATGGAGAATCAAAACCCAAGGATTCTGATGTTCACAAGAATCAACAAATAGGGGTAGAAATTATTTCTAGTTCAAAGGAAGAAGGAGAAGAAATCTTGGAGAATGTTGGGGATGATAAAAGGGATAAGGACTTTTTTTCTTCCACTCTTAATATTTTATCAAAAGGAAAAGATAATGGGGATCCTAGTTTGGAGGATATTCCTATCCAAGGCTTGTCTCTAAATATTGGCATTCTTATCACTTCTGTAGAATGTTTGGACCTCTAAGTGACCCTCTTCAACTCTGGGAAAAAACTACTCTCCCCTGGGAGCAAAGAAGAATGTATGATAAGGAATGGGAATCTGGGAGAGAGTTGGAGAGTCAAAAAGATACTGATTGGTAAGAAGTCCTCTCTCATTCAAAGAAAAATAAGTAGAGAAGTAAACAACAAAATACTTTGAGTGGAGTTGTTACCAAAACAAGAGAAAAGGCGGATTGTGGTGCTACTAAGTATAGCCAAGGAATAAGGTCGGGTAAATTGAAGAGAGAACATGAAATATTTTAGGACATAGCGGATGGTGTTCAAAAGACCATTCCGAAGATTCTCCAATCCCATGGTAAGATATGAAGATTATGTCTTGGAATATTAGAGGGCTTAATAGCCTTCATAAGAGGGATTTTTTGCACAATTTTGTTAGGGATCATAAACTTGATATTCTTCTCATCCAAGAAACTAAAATGTCCAAAGATAAGGTGGAGAAGATTAAAATGTTTTAGAACTATGGAATCAAAGGAAATAGTTTAGATGGTGCATCAAGAGGAATTGCTACTTTTTGGAACCAAAACTTTATTAAAGGGGAACCTTTGTTGGAGAGAACTAATCATGTGGCTACTAAATTCACACATATCAGAGACAATTTTAGCTGGATTCAGTCAAATATCTATGCTCCTAATGGGAAAGGAGCCAAAAAATCTTTCTAGAATGAGCTATCTGATTTTCGTAGGATCTTTGATAATGACCACTTGGTTGTAATGAGTGACTTTTAACACACCCCTTCTAAATGAAGAGAAATTTGGAGAATCTCAGGTGAATTTAGAGAGTAAATCTAATCTTTTGGACTTCATCAACAACAAGGCTTTGATTGATCTTGATTTGCAAGGAGCCGTATATACCTGGTCGAATAGAAGAATTGGTAAGGAACTGATTCAAGTAAGGTTAAATAAAACTTTAATTTTTGATCAATGGCTTATAAACTACTACTATTCTCTTAAAGCTCTTTCTAGAGTGGGCTCTGATCACTTTCCTATTAGTTTTGTGGTAAACCCTATAAAGGTGAAGAAGAACTCTCCCTTTAGATTTGAAAGAATGTGGTTGTCCTGCCCCCATATTTTTGATGAAATCAGGAAATGGTGGAATATTGATGTTCTGGGCACTGCTATGTTTAGAATTGCTAAAAATGAGGGAATTCAAACACAAATTAAGAAGCTGGAAAAAAGAATCCTTCGGAAACAACCTTGGCATTAAATTTGAACTTCAAATGGAGCTTGCAAAGATCCAGGATAAAATTCAGAGGGAAGGATACATTGAAAATAATAGGGCTAAAGAAAATGAGTTGTTGGTGAAGTTGCATGATATTATAGCTAAAGAGGAGGAGTTTTGGAGGAAGAGATCTAGGGTGTTGTGGCTCTCAACTAGAGATAGAAATACCAAGTACTTCCATCTGTCTACTTCTAAACACAAGGCTTCCAATAGAATTTCTCACATAGAAGTTAATGGCATGAGATATGAGGAAGAGGAAGACATCAAAAAGCAATCTATCCTCTTCTTTAACAACCTTCTCTCGGTAAATGGGGAAGTCAACCATAATGACCAAGATTTTCTATTAGAGGCTATCCCTAAGGTTGTTGGGGTGGAAGATAATGATCAAGCTTGCTTCCATTCCCTCTAAGGAGGAAATTATGAAAGTTTTCTTTTCTTTTGAAGGAAACAAGGCCCCTGGCCCTGATGGGTTTCCTATATTATTTTTTCAATGGTTTTGGGAAATTGTTGAAAAGGATGGTGTGAATGTTGTTAAGGAATTATTTGGGTCTAGAAGTCTTCTTAAGGAATTAAATGCTACTTTTTTTATCCTTGTTCCCAAGAAACCTGGGGCTATGGAGTTTGAGGTGTTTAGACCTATTACTCTCTACAACTCTTTCTATAAAATCATATCTAAGGTTTTGATGTCAAGGATCCTTACTATCCTTCCTTCGTTGATATCCCCTCAATAGAATGGTTTTGTTCCTAGAAAGAAAATATTAGATTCTATAGTTACTTTCCATGAGAATATCCATTCACTTGTGGAATCTAAAACTAAAGGGTTTCTTCTTAAGCTAGATATATCCAAAGCTTATGACCATGTTGACTGGGAGTTTTTATTTAAAATTCTTAGGGTGTTTGGTTTTAGCAGCAGATTCATTCAGTTGGTGAATCATTTGGTTACTACCATCTCCACCTCTATCATTGTGAATGGGTCTCCTTCAAGATTCTTTCAAAATTAAAGAGGCCTAAGACAAGGTGATCCTATCTCTCCTATTCTGTTCATAATCATGGCTGAGAGCTTGGGAAGGAATCTTAAAAGTTTGATTGAACAGAGGTCTCTTGCTGGTCTTAGTCCTTCATCTACTAATTTGATTTGTTCTCACCAACAGTTTGTTGATGACACTATGCTGATGGGAAGATCTATAGTGACTGAGGCTAAGACTTTGAAAAAAAAATTGGATGTATATGAGAAGGCGATTGGGCAGATGGTCAACAGATAGAAGAGCTCCCTTTTTTCCTTTAATACCCCTGAGCATAGACATGTCAATATTGCAAGAATCCTTGGTTGTAGAGTGGAATCCTTACCCTCTACTTATCTTGGAATATCGCTATGCCTTAAACCTCTGAAATCCTTTTGGTGTTCGCTAGTTGATAGGTTCATTAAGAAGTTGGCAGGATGGAAAGGAGCTCTTCTAAGCCAAGATGGAAAAATTCAGCTCCTCAAAGCTTCTCTTCAGAATCTCCCAGTTTATTCTTTAAGCCTTTTCAAAATTCCTACTAAATATGTGGAGGCAATTGAAAAGATCCAAAAAATATTCCTTTGGTTTGGTGTGGAGGAGAGAAATAGGATGCCTCTTGTAGGACATCATCTGGGATTTGGTTTGCAGATTGTAAACCTTGGGGGGATTAGGTCTTAGAAAAATCAAAATGATTAATAAGACTCTTCTTGCCAAACAGATATGGAGATTCTTCTTGTTTGTTGGAGAATGGGAGGATATTTTAAGAAGTAAATATATGACCAATTGTGTGTCCCTCAGAGCTTTGTTGGATTCTCCTATTCTGCCTCTTGGTTCAGCTTCCTGGAATGATATGATTGCTAGTAGAAAGATCTTGGAATTAGGGATTGGATGGCACATTAGAAGTGACAATCAAGCTAGGTTCTAGGAGGACAGATGGATTTTTAAGGATCCCCTAATCAAAATTGAAATATTTAACAGATGGGATGAGTTTTTCTAAGCAACTTTTGGAGAGTATGTTAAAGATTACTAGAATGAAGGAGATTGGGTGGATTTGTGTGTGGTTAGTCAGGAGTTGGCTTAGCCTCAATCTTCCTTAAGGGTTGTTAGATTGGGATAGAATTAGTTGGATGATCATCTTGTCTGGATGGACAACCCTTTGGGTAACTACTTTGTTTCTTCAACTGTTTCTCTGCTATCCCTTTCTCAAGCCCCCTCTCCTTTCTGGTCTAAAGCATTGATTAAACACTTGACTCCTAAAGTCAACATTTTCTTCTAGATTTTTCTTCAAAATAAGGTGCTAACAGTGGATAATCTTTGCAAATAAGGATTTAAAATCCCCAACAAATGTTACCTTTGCAAGTGTGAGGTGGAGTCAACAAACCATTTTTTTCTCCACTGTCCGTTTGTTACTACAATATGGGGAAATTTTTTATCCCTTTGGAATATTTCTTGGGTGTTCCCCCTGTCCATTGAAGATTTATTTTCACAATGGAAATCTCCATCTCAAAATCATTTCATTCGAAGGTTATGGGATTTTATTTTCCCTTTTTTTGTTTGAGGAGTGTGGAAAGAACGTAATAACAAACTTTTCAAGGATAAGGAGATGTCAGAGACTAATGTTTTTGAAAAAAAAATTAGGCTTATAAAGGAAAACTTCAATGTTATTCCCCAAAAAGCTCTTAACCTGGAATTTGTGGTGTGTACTCCCTATGAGCTAAGGATAGCCAAGGATTGGAATATCAAAATGGATGTTTCTAAGGCATCTGAGCCAACTAAGAAAAGTAGGGAGGGTGTGTGTTGGACCTTTCCTCCAAATGGCTGGACTAAAGCCAACTTTGATGGCATTGCGAAGGGCAATTCGGGGATGGATGGAAGTGGAAGTGTGTTAAGGGACTCAAATGGTAACTTTATGGTGGTTGTGTCCATTTCCCTAGGTTATCAAACCAACCATGCGGTGAAGGCTATAGGAGCTTTTCAAGTTTTAAATTTAGCACTTAATCTGAATATAAAATATTTATGGCTTGAAGGGGACTCCAAAAACATCATTGACTGTCTCCTAGGTAGGACCCACCCTCCTGGTCTATAAAGAATTGGATTGAAGAAGCAAAATATATTTTAGACAAGTTCAATAAAGTTAAAGTATCCCACATGAACAATTGCATGATTTTGACTAACAAATATAGTGGTGATAGTGCACACTTATCTTAATTCAAGGGTTAAGAAGATGTTCAAAATAAACAAGAGAATCTCATTACTCTTTAACTAAAGAAGATGAAAAGAGGAGTTTAAATTCACATTATGTCATAGCATTGATAAGGAAACTAATAAGAGGACACAAATACCTACTCGTGAGACTTTGATTAAAAGATATCTCACTATGTCATTAAGAAATCCAACTAGAAAAGGATGTACTGGTTATAGCAGTAAAATTCTGGAGGGAAGGTGAGGGAAAAGGTTGAAAACACCATTACCATGCACAATAAGATAAAACAAAAGAAGGTGAAATGTCCTTAATGTTGAGGAGACCCTTTCCTTATCTGTGTCTGATCTTATTAACTGTAAATAACTTTTATTATCAAGATCTTGGGGGATGTTTGCAACAAGATGGTAGGATATGTAATTTGAAGTGTCTAATCCATAATAGCTGAAAATAAAACATAGTTCCTTGCCGTGGTACTTAAGAGGAGAGGTGAAAAGTAATGGTGTAAGAAAGCACTACAACATAGCTATTTAAGTTTAGATGGGATACACTTTATTAGGGATTCAGGTAGTGGCATTCATCAAAGCATTAAAGCTGAAGGGACTTTGGCATTAAAGGGGAGGCATATTTTTTTACAAGGCAGGGAGAGCTAAATGGAGGGAAAAGAAAAATGTGAGGAGGCAGCAAAAAAATTGCACAGGAGTGAAGAAATAGAGAAATGTGTGGGGAGAAGGGTATGGATTCCATTAAAGAACAAAAGACGAATTTGGGTAAAGGAAAAAATTTGGAAAGAAAACTAGGTTTAGAAAGATGGAGGAGCTAGGAATTCGTGGCTATGTTTTGGGAAAGAGAAGTCATAAGGATGGTGTTGATTATACAAATTGAGAAAGGTAGGAAGTTTAGAATAGAATTGGGAGGCTAGGTGTGCTAGGAAGACCACAATAGGGTTTTGCGCCTTTGATTCTACGAGTCGAATCAGGTAGCATGTTTAAAAGGCTACATCATAGTTATTGTTGGAACCATGATGGAGAAGTGTTGTGCAGCTTGTGACAGGCCAGTATTTTTTTTCATTGCCATACTTATTTTATTAGATGTCTTTGGAACAGTTTCAATAGCATCTCAGTTAGGCAAAAATCTTTAGAATAGTTTTCTATCATTTGAAACATGGCATCTCATTTTTCATAACTGTATATATGTATTTCTAGGGGAGGTGCCCACCTTATTTTTTCTTTTATACCTCAATCTATGGCTTTGTTCCATATGCTCAAATCACTTATACTCTCTAAAATTTGGTGTCATGTTAGTGGTATTCTTATGTCTGTTGAAATTATAGAGAATAGGTCAAATACTATGTGATTCTTCAATGTTGGCATTTTCAATTTCTAGCTTTGGTGCACCTATTTATTTTTCATTGACATTTTAAAATTTAATCTGTTGGGCCATATTTCTTATGTCCATGCCATCTTTATTTTACACAAAATCACAGTTCTATCTTGTTCTCATGCCAAAACCAATCACAAACTACCCACAATATTGTAGCGCCATTATTGTAGAAAGGAACCAAACCTGCTCAATCTTCATTATTTATTACATCATTGTTGATTGGCATTCTTCCATGAAGTAAACTGGTGTATTATATAGGACTATGCCATGTTCAAAATAGGAGGATAATGGAATAATTATCAATCTTTACATATAGTTCATCTACTATTATTCTCTATCATATCAAAACGGTATACCTCATCCACATCTTGTCATGGCTTCGGCTCTAGGGTCTTCAATTTACATTGGGAAATATGTGGGTTGAACTTGTATTATAGCAAAAGGAAATCATTTACAACAAACAAGTTGGCATCTTTTAATATAGTGTGAAATTTAAAACAATTGATACTTCATTTGCACCTACTAAGCATTAGTTATATATTAATTCATTTCCTTTCATTTTCTAGTCCCATAAGCTTGCAAGAATAAGATATTTGTTTTTTTATTATTATTATTATAATATGATGCCTTAGCTAATTTTTCTCTCTCATTTCTTACTTCCCTTTGTGAATTATGAGAAATAATGGGAAAAGTTGATATACCTAATCAATAGTAACTAATCAATGATATTCCTAATTTCAACAGAAGCATATCATACTCATTAATACTCTACTTCTTAAACATTTTATTGTCTATTCTTTATAGAGATAAAGTTCATTTATTTTGCTTTTATCCTATACGTATCGACATATCTGTTGGTAACTTTCTTCTAAGCTTCTTTTTCTTTATTGTATAAAGAGATGTCTAGTTGCTATAGAACAATTTGGGGGTATCCTATGAGTTGGAAATTGACTCCATTGATTAACTTATTTTAGTGGAAGAGAATTAGAACCTTTAAAGAATGATGTGCTAACCTCTAAATTAGAATCTTAAAGCAAGCCTTATGCCATGCATATTGACCTCTACAAGTTTTTTTTCTGAAAGTTTCTTAAACCTTCCCAACAAATTATTTTTGTGCATAGCTAGCAACATAGGAAAGAGTTGAAAATAAATAGATTGCTCCAAATTAGAGTAGAGACATTATTTATCTCACACTTGAAACAAGATTTTAATTGCAACAAAAATTGTTAATATTTTAAAAGGATATATGCATTGGAATCATATTGTAAAAGCTATTATTAAATTAATTAAAATGTAATCTCTGGCTTAGTACTATTTTTCTTTCCAGTAGTTCTACACATTTTTTTGGGCATTACAATATCACTCTTCATGAACCAATTATTGTTTATCATGGCCTTTGATTCATTCTAAACTTTTTTCTCCCTTACATGTCTTACATTACCCTTATTATTCTTAGTATACTAGGAATTGTACATGCCAATGGAGATAAATTATAGTAGACCTTGCTAATATGAAATATCACTGAGAGGAAAAGAAAACAAGATGTGATATAAATGACCATCCCTTTTGTTGATATATGTAGAGATTAGTTAATGCAACCTTTGAATAAAAATTTAAATTACCCTTGTCCAACATAGTTCCAAACAAAATTTTGTTATAGTAATTTTGGCATTCTTGAGTTATTTTAATTATTGAAACTTTTTGTATTTATATTGTTGAAATAAGGCTATACATATTAAAGAGATTAGTTAAGGTGATCCTTTAAACACATAGAATGCTTAAACCCTCACCCATAGTTACTTGATCCAATTCATGAGATATTGTTAATGATAATAAATTATCATATATGAATTACATGTGAGCTATTTCTTGTATCATCTTGATAAATTAAATTAATTAATACTCCATTTTTGCTTAATAGAGATATTAGTAACTTGGGTGATCCAATTATGGTAATCTGTACTGATGGGTCAGTTGTAATAAAATTCATTTTTCATTACACCAACCTATTATATGAAAAGTTTAGTTTCATATTTTGAGTATTTTCTTTGTGGGTTAGATCACATCTTTAGCTCTATGTATGGTAAACTCCATATTCCAACACCTATTCTTTACCTGCTACTATGTAGTGGCTAATCTAGCAAATATATTGATCATGATTTTCCTATGTATTCCTCTAGCTTGATGAAGTTTATAATTGAATGGTTGGGGTGGAATTTCTTTCAAATCTACAGATTTTGAGTTTTATGAAAAATAATGTGAGTAAGAGTCTTTTTTAAATTGCCAATTAGTCTACGGTATTAAATTCCATTAGTTTTTTGGTGTTAAATTTTGTGTTTAAATGTGTTTTTTTTCCACATAATCTTTTCAACAAATACATTTTATTTTATTATTATTATTTGAATAAGAAAATTTTGAGCTCTCACTTTCACTTCTAGGGTTTTGAAACCTAAGATGAAAGGGGACAAAAATCCACTATTCACTCAAGAACAAACCCTTGAGATTTCAATGCAAAGGAGATTGAAATCTGACAAAGGGAGAGTTCTAGGGAAAAGATAATAAAAAATGAGGGTTCACCACCAAGTGTAAACTTAGAAAATACAAAATATTTGAAAACACAATGTGATATGCAAACAAATACTAAATGACCTAAGAATGCAAGAAAAATAGAGAAAAAGGGTAAGGATGCAAATGGTGTGCACCTAAAAATCCTTGAAGAGACTGGGAATAGCACTGAAATTCTAAAAATCTAGACTTTTTATGCTATTGGGACTCATTCGCCAACTTGGGAGAATGAGTCTCAAATCCTATTTTCTGCACAGGAGTTTGTTTCTGGAAAAATGGTACCTGAATCTATAAATAGACCTGATAAATAGCAGTAGTGGAACTCATTCACCACTATTAGCGAATCAGTCCAATTTCACTTTTCTAAAAATTGAAGGTTCTTATTTTAACTTTAGCACCTACCCTTTCCTTCCAATCTAAGTTCTAGGTCTGGATCCATGAAAAACACTAGCAAAATAGAATTCAAATGAATTTTCTAATGGGGGGTTTGCCTCAGTAAAACCCCTATTTTGGTAATTAAACCTTGGTAGAAATGAAGAAATGTGCATAAAACCCTAGCCTTAAGTGTGTTAAAGACTAGGAAATCTAAGATATGATGCAATCCTATTCTAATGTGCAAGAATATGATGCAACAATGGAAATGAAAAGATGAATAATTCACTTGTGATGATCTCCAATCACCCCAATTGAGCTCTAATGATGTTTTTACTAACCTTAGACTGAGTGTAGAGTGATAATGGAAGATGGAATCACTTAGGAAACATGTCTTTAGGATTGGCTTGATGGCTAGTTGCATCTCCCCAACCTAGAATCAATCATGATTCACCATAGGCATCCATGATCAACCCTTAACAATGTTAGATCTTGCTAGAAAGTGAGTTTGAAGACCTACAAAAATTCTTTAATGTTTCCCCAATGCTTCAACTTTTCTTGCTTTTGGAATTAGAATGCTCTTCTGAAAGACTCTTAATGCTTGATACTTTCTCAAAGTGCTTGAAATATGCTTTCCTCCTTTGAAAAATGACTTAGAAGCTTCCTTTTATGGGAATTGACACCTAATTGACTATTATTTTGATCTCAAAGGCTGACATTTACCAAAAATATGATTTGAATTGATGATTTCCCACTCAAATTTGAAAAATACCTCAAATGGGACTCATTCGCCACACTCGGCGAATGGCTCCCACCTAAGGGGGGCCATTCTTCCAAGGTGGTGAATGAGTCCCACCTTAGATGTTTAAGGTGGATTTTTGGACTTTGTGGGGATTTGAATGTTTTTTATGTGATTTTATATGATTTTTCGGTGAAATGAGTCTCAAGATCCAAAATAATGGGTCCTAAGGCCCTATAAAAGGTGATTTTTTAAAGGGGGCATAATTCAAAAGGTACCAAAATGGGTTCAAATTAAGTGCGAAATTGCCTCTTTCTTCAAGAGTGCACAACTTTCGACACTACATTATTATTACTATTTTTTACTCTTTGTGAAATCACTTATTTTCAGGAAAAAATAGCAAGCTAAGTTGCAGACAAAACTACTTGCACCTATATGAGATTTATGCTAAACGATTTATAGGTGTCAATATTTGGTCTTTCCCCTTTCCCGATCATATTAAATTTTAACGTTTCATTTAGTATTGTGAAATTTATTGTTGTTTTAGTATCATCTATCTTTTTGTGATTAGCAAGCTAAAAGTTGTTATGAGCAATTTAGTATCAATTTTTATTTCTTAATTAGACCCACTTCAACAATTAAGATAGTATATTTTTATAAAATTACATTGGTTACAGTGTGTGCTTGAGTATTGTTTATATTTTCTACATAATCAGTGTCCACCTATACTATTGTTCTCAAATGAAATTACCTAGAGAGTTAGTGTATATACTTCCTTGTTGAGCTTTTCTTGTGATAACCATATAATTGTTTGTAAGTGATGATATTTTTTGTAAACTCATTGGTATATTATTTTCTATTAAGAATAGGTCAATTGTACTTGTATGGGATAATACTATATTTTATATGAGTTTTGTCTATATCATTCTTTGTTTTCAAAGTTATTGGGAGGTCCTATGGGTGTACCGATAATATTTTATTTACCCTTATCATAGTACCCTATAATATGAGCTTGATGATATACATTTTTGTCGACCAAACTAGTGTTGGTTCAAGTCCATTGTTGACTATTCTATGTATTTACTAAACTATTGTGAAATCAGTTGTGAGTTGAACCAATATGTTAATAATTTATTGACTAATCCAATTTTTTGTGAAAGTTTAAA